>JASAMZ010013017.1:0-27500 GCA_030248115.1 Linhomoeus sp. GSCO2_2 | reverse complement strand
GGTCACCCCGATGCAGGGTGGCCAATAGAAACTTAAACTAGTTTCAGTTTCAGTTTCAGTTACAATTAGTTAACTGACACTGAAACTGAATCGAAACTGGCGCGGACGCCATAACTGAAACTGAAACTGAAACTCACAGTTTTAGTTTCAGTTATGTAAGGATAAGATTTTGCAAAATCTTAATGTATTTTCGCCAAATAATGACCAAATATGACGACAAAAGTTGACATTTTGTTAACTTCATCATCATTTCATTCGTCCAAAATACTAAAGAAACGAACGAAAGTTCAATATTGTTCTTGAATCCGCAAAATATCAACACTCAAGCATAGATTTACACAATTCGTGGCGACATTCTAGACCCTCAATAACTAAAACTCAGTTTCAGTTACTGAAACTGAAACTGCGCTGGCATCATAATTTTAATTGAAACTGAAACTGAAACTCGGCCAGCATAACAATTCTAATTGAAACTGAAACTAAATGAGTTTCTACTGGTCACCCCGATACAATTTCCCAGATCAAGAAACGACCGGAATACGTGCCGCCGGAAGAGCGGGCGAGAGCCGAAGCCAAGACCAGAGTTACCACTACAACAATGGCGCCTATCGATGAGGAATACTACTTGGAAGATGGGGGATTGGAGGGGAAGGTGGACGCGGCTTACTATCTGGGGGAAGAGGAGGGGGAGGGGGAGGAGTGATCGAGCGGTGATTGGGGAATATCGATTTCTTGGGCTCGGATTTCGTTTCGAAACGTCGAGCTCGTAATACGCGTTGTTGTGGTACGGTAAGAAATATTTCGGAAAAAAACGTTCACAAAGTATCGCCTGTGCAACACAACACGTAAAGTACCTACATAAGTGGGCACGCTGTGACGAGACTCTATTGGCGAGTTAGCGGAGTGACAGCTTCTAATCTCCCCAACTCATTATTGGATTTTATAATACCTCAGTCAAACTCTTACAAAATGATTTTGGACGGAAGCAGTAGTGAAGTGTACCGTAGTCTAAGGTTGGCGCGCGTACGTAACTAAACGGAACTCTGCCGACGTCACTGACAATAACTGCGTTATGTGAAACTCAGAGTTGTGCAAACAATAGAACAAAGGAATACCGCTTGGGAACTAAACTAAGGGTTGGCTAGCTTTCTGACAAGAGGTACATTTTGTCCACCGTAGGAAATCGAATAACCCTTCTGAGTACACAACAAAGTTCATGAAATTGTTATAGAATTTCCCTCTCAGGAGGCCAGTATTAAAGAGAGTGGCAGCGGAGCAGATCGCTAGCTGGTATAGCCAAATTGTGTGCGTCGCATTGTGTCAATGGGCACTTGTAAAACAACCGATTTACTCTACTGTTGAGCTGCTACTGTAGGCGGCACCGGAATTGACCTGGGATAAACGGCGCTCAAAGTCTCGCTTTCGTCACATTGTTGACACTGTAGAGAAAGGACCTCCGGTTTGCGCAGAGCATAAAAGTTGGCACTCATTCTGCATGGCTATGTAGAATTAACCTTCAACTTTTAAATTTTTGTTTTGCCGTAGAAAACAAGCTCAGTCCTTGAATCGAAATGCTGAAGCTGGCTGCTGCACTCTGCCTGATTGCAGGGGTAATGAAGCGAAATTTCAAGATTCTGCAAACTAAAAACGTTAATAATTTGCCAAATTCTTCATTCAGGCATTCGCCCAGCAAATCTGTCGCTGCAACGACTACCAGCAATGCCAGGCGCAAAACCAGCAGCTGGAGACCTCCTGCCTGTCCGAGTGAATGAACGCATTTTATCCGTTGCTAACTGCGCGGGCAATTCGAAAATTCAAAAATTCAAAATGTTCAGACAGCTATGCATGAACGAGATGCGCGGCGTGCGCAACGCGGGCGCCATTCGGCAGTGCTTCCAGCAGCAAATGGACGAGATGCGGCGCTTCGAGGACTGCATTGACGGGGTACCGCCAATGCGTATTTTACCAATTAGACAAAAATTCTAAGTTCACACAATTCGCAGGAGCTGAGAGGCGGCCAGCCCGGCTGCCGCAACGACACGCCCGGCTCGCGCTACCCGTTCAACTTGCGCAGTGCGTGTTTTACGATTTGCTTGGCTCACTTAATTTCACGTCAATTACTAAAAGACGCATTTTCAGAGAAGCGTTCGCCACACGGCGGGGGGTGCGGAGGCGGCGGCGGCTGCGGCGGGGGCTGCGGTGGCGGTGGCTGCGGAAAGGGCGGAATGGGGAAACATGGCAAATGTCGCATGAGTTTCGACCCTCCGGAGGCAAGAATTCAAAATTGTGAAATTCGCAAAAATCTCATTTTGCACACATTTTCTGTAGTTTTCAGGTCAAGGACTACGCCAAGTGCGTCATGGTGTGCACCTACAGCGAGATGAAGAAGAAGATGGGCGGCAAGGGCGGTCACCACGGGCCCTCGTGGGCCACCCCCTGCGAGAAGGAGCTGGGGTGGAGAAATTTTGAAATTTGACAAAATTTGTCAAAAATTCACGCAAAGATCTACTCAGTGCTCACCGTTGATTAGCAGAAGGCCTCGCTTCTAATCTTAAGAGACGCTGTCCGAGAGGATCGACCCTCGAGTGGACACGAATTTTCGACCTTTCTCGATTTTGCTGATTTTTGGATATGTTAAAGTAGAAATAATTCTAAGCTATCTAAAGTCCTTTCAAGAAAGGCGTGCACTGGGCGGTTTTTTCGCCCGGCCTCAGCCGGGCGAACCCCTACGAGAGCTTATCGTGCGTGCGTGCGTGCGTGCGTTCGTTCGTCCGTGCGTCACGCTCTCATATCTCGGCGTTGGTAAGTCGTAGGAAGGCGATCTTGGGCTTTATGGATAGCTCTCGACTTACTGGTAATGTCGCTAAGAGACTTCGACATTCAAAAGTTTGAATTACGCGCGCTACAGTAACCCGAAGCTTCAAACTGAAAACGGCTCTAACTCGCTCGTCTTACGTCGTAGAGCGGCGTGCGATAGGTCAACTGAAAGGTCTCGACGTGCTCTATCACTTGGCATTAAAAATTTTCTTAATTACGCAAACACGCAACACGAAAAGCGACATTATCGCGTTTTTAACGCAGAAATCGCTCTAACTCGCTCAGCGTGCGTCGTACGGAGACGATCTTGGGTTGGTTGGATAGCTCTCGACTCAGTGATCATTTGTTCTTCTATTGGTCAAAACTCAAAAGTTTGAATTTCGGGAGCTACAGTAACCCAAAGGTTTAAAACGGGAAACTTATCTAACTCGCTCGTCTTCCGTCATAGAGAGACGATCTTGAGTTCGTTGAATAGGTTTCGGCACGCTGATAGTTCCGTTAAGAGGAGTCGAAATTCAAAAGTTTGAATTGCGCGCGCTACAGTAACACAAAGGTCCAAAACGCAAAACGGCTCTAACACGCTCGTCTCACGTTGTAGAGCGGCGTGCGATAGGTCAACTAAAAGGTCTCGACGTGCTATTTCACTTGGCGTAGAAATTTTGTTAATTACGCAAACACGCACCACGAAAAGCGACATTCTCGCGTTTTTAGCATAGAAATCGCTCTAACTCGCTCAGCGTGCGTCGTAGAGAGACGATCTTAGTTGCTGGATAGATCTTGACTCACGGATCATTTGTTTTTCTATTGGTCGAAACTCAAAAGTATGAATATCGCGAGCTACAGTAACCCAAAGGTTCAAACAGCAAATCAGCCCTAACTCGCTCGTCTTACGTTGTAGAGCGGCATTCGTTCGACCGTTTGAAAGCTTACGTTGAGGCAGTTGTTGAAGAAAGATTCGGTCATTCCTAAAGAAATACTTTTGTTTTTTTAAATCTTTGTCTTACGAACACCTTTGTCTGCGAAAAAAATTAATCCCGGGCGATCCCAATGTTGCCTTGCAACAACCGCTCAGAAATGCGTGTCTTGCTCAAAAAAATAATCCCGGGCGATCCCAATGTTGCCCTGCAAGAACCGCTCGGAAAGCAGCGTGTCAGAAGTAGCGCATGAATAGTGGACTCCGGGCGGGCGCGCGTCATATCGGAAAGGCTTCGAAATACTTTACAAAAGTATCCACTCTTTCACCCTTCCACTTTAAAACACTCACAAACCACTCTGTATTAATAAAACAACTCAACTTTTTGGCACTCCGCTTTGCAAAAGCAGGAGTGCTATAGGGGGCGTCGGATTGAACAGAATCATCTTAACAGCTTTTCTCGCGCTACACAAGTCGGATCGCCAAGCGGTTTTTTGCGTTAGATAGGTTGAGGACGCGAGGTGGACAAGAAACTAGAAAATTCCGGTAGTGGAAGAATTTTGCGAAAATTCAAAAATTCAAATTTTTACTAAGTAAATAAAAAAACATAGGGATAACTCCGTAAAAGTGGGCCGATTTTGATGACTTTCGGATATGCTTAGGCCCTAGGATGCTGATCTGGGAAAAACGAAACGGACTCCCTAGGTGGTCCGACGGGGAGTCGGTAGAAAATTTGAATTTGCAAATTTGTTTCGGCCTTTAAAAAATCGTAACTCGAGTTTGGGGTGGACCTGCCAAGTTTTAACTTGCCGAGAACATATATTACCTTCATTCGAGACCAAAACCGCCGAGAATGCTTGTGCCGTCTCAGATCGCTGTGCCAAAAGTGCCGGGTCTCGAACGGAAATTTCGGATTTCGACTTTGGGTGGAGTTTGGCTTGGAAAGCGTCCTTTAGCGGTAAATAGATTATCGCCCGTGTTCTACGTCAAAAGTTGGTCTAGATGAAGTGCTTGACCATTTTAGGTACCGACCGGCGGCGCCGAATTTTTGAATCGGGCGTCAAATTTTCGAAATTGAGTTTTCACGTGTTCGGGGGTATCGACAACGCTGAACACGAATCCGGTGTTTGTTTTGCGTTTCGGACGCCTTACCCTTATTCGGCGCCCGGCCGGCAAAAATTGAGTCCGGGGTCGAATTTTCAAAATTGAGTTGACAATTGTTCTGGCTTTCTGATGCCGCAGAACACGAATGACGTTTGTTTTGCAATTACTGCATTTACGCTGCATCGGCGTAGAGAAACACCCAAAACATGTCCGAATATGTCCAAACATGTCCAAACTTGTCACAATTTGTCCAAACATGTTCACACTTGTCCAATCATGTTCAAACTTGTCCAAATTTGTTTGAACACTTTCGAGCGCTGAACACGAATCCGGCGTTGTTCGTGAATGCTTATTACCGAGTAGTGCGCAGGAAGCTGCTTTGCTCGGAAAAGCGAGGCCCTGAAGGCCCCTTCAGCGTTAATCTAGTTTAAAACAGCTTGTAGCACTCCGAAAGGGCGGAGTGCTATAGTGGAGCTGACCGACTAACTTTTTTGCCCCAAGATTTCTCGCGCGTGGTCATCCGATTTGGACGGGGTTTTTTAATCGATAGCTCTCGAGGGATAGTAGGTGTGGACGGACCTTCTTTTTCGCGTGGTGGGAAAATTTCGAGAAAAATAAAATTCAAAAATTTACTTACTGGGAGGGTGTCACCCAGCTGGAATTTCTGGAATAGTCGGTCGATTTTGACGCCCTTTGGATATGTATAGCCCTCTACGAGAGCTTCTGCGGAAAAAAAATCCCGAGCAATCGGCGACGCGTCTCGGGTTACGGTAGCCGAAAGTGGTTTTTTGACAAAAATTGCTTTAAAAAATCCTAGTAAATAGGGAGTTGTTAGATCGGGCAGATATCTCCAATCGGCAAGATTATCATGTCTCTTTCGTTTAAGACCAAAATCTCTGAAATCCGCCGAGGAAATCTTGAGTTCTCGGTACAAAAAGGCTCCGCGGGGGCGAAAATCCAATTTTCGACTTTCGGCCGTTTTAGCGCTCGATTGCGCTGATTTACGGCCGAATGGACTGCACCACGCGATTCCCCGTTGAAAACTGATCCGGAATCAATTTTCAAAAATATTTTTCGGCTACCGTACCCTGGCCGCGTCCAAAATTCGATTTCCACCCGGGCGGTCAAAATCATGTTGGAGTCGATCCCGGTGCTTCGAGGTCGCTGATGCCGAATCTGGCATTGTTTTCGCGTTTCGGATCAAAATTCGCGAGTTTTTGCCGATTTTCGACCTACCGAAGCCCTACGTTGAGGAACCTCGATGTGAGGTGATGTACGTTTGTAATGTCGATCTAGGGTTTCGCGGCGAGGAACGCGAATCGCTATTGGTTTCTCCATATTGTGTCGATTTTGCCTTCAAACAGCCACTTTCCTAATGCCGAAATTCAAATTTGAATGCAACTTCTACCGTACTCTCCTCAAACTATGTTGTAGCTTAAATTTCGCGCCATTCAAACTTCTGAATTGAAGGAAATAGTGGAAAGACGGGGGAAGTGAGATTTGCGTGAATTGTATCTTCCCATCCAAAATGGTAAGGCGAGCGGCGTGGCGAGCCCGATATAGCTGGGCACTGGTTGAATGAAGCGAAATGGCGATTTGGGCTCATCGGCTGAAGGATTCGTGGAGTTCTCGCGCCGGCTTGGGTGTAGGGAATATCGTACTCTGAAACTCGGCGCGGGGAATTGTGGAGAATCTTTGGGCGGAAATCGGCCTTATTTCTCATGATAAGTGAGTGGCGGTCTGCTTTCTCCCGTTCTGGTCGGAGTGCTTCACTGCAGGTTCTCCTGCACGTTTCCCTTGTTCGAGTCTGCAGACTTAGTGCTTTGGGGAACCCCAATGATTTATACATCGTTGGATACCCCTGTCGGAGTGTGTTGGCGCGGTGCGTGTTTGGCAATAATCACGCAACACGCACCGGTTTGAGGCGCACATGAAAATTTCGAGGTTTTTTACAGGTTGAACGATTTTGACAATTTTTGCACCAGTTGTTCCACAAGGTGTCCTCATATCATATTTCAAATTTCAGCGAAATCTGTTGGCTACAGCGTTAGTTATGGCCTCCCGCGTGCACCCTACTTTGGCCCAAAATGGCCAAAATCGCCGAAATCGGCCAGAGAGGGCACACTTTTTTAATAACTCAAGAAAGAAATGGTGAAATTTCTTTAAACTTTCTGTGTGTGAACTAGGGTCAATTGTCTACAAAATGGAACAAACCCCGTCTTATTCGGCTGCGACACGCTCGAATACGACTCAATCAAAGAGACCCTACTTTTGGCTAAAACGACGCTTTTCGGCCTGCTGGACGGCATCGATCTGCAATCCAGCTGAAAAGCGTCATTTCGGCCAAAAGTAGGGTCTCTTTGATTGAGTCGTATTCGAGAGTGTCGCAACCGAATAAGATGGGGCTTGTTCCATTCTGTAGACAATTGACCCTAGTTCACACACAGAAAGTTTAAAGAAATTTCACCATTTCTTTCTTGAGTTATTAAACAAGATTAGTAGACGGGGGCAGAGCCCCTCGGGGCACTCCTCCCCTCTTTCAGAAGAATCTTGGGAGTTGAAGCATGCTGCCCATTGATCAACGAGACATGTCAGTGAGGCTTAGTGGCCATTCTGATCGCAAAACTAATAGCAAATTCGGAATTGTGACCCTCCAATACCCCACATTCGACATACAACACACCTAGCTTCAGCTGAACTGACACCACCAGGTTTTCCACTTGAGGGCATGTATGGTGGCAAGCAAATTCTTCAGATATGGTCCCACAGATCTCAAAAAGAAAGGACAATGTCAAATTCGTGATCAGCGTCTCCGAAAAGCCGGAATCGAGCACTAACACGGTAGGTGCCCTGGACAAATCCGGCAGCCAAATTTTTGAATTCAAATTTCCCGCCAAAATACGCGTCGGACGAAAAAAGTGCTCATAACACAAACAACGTATCGTTTGATGCTCTATCACGTGAATGTCCAACTGACACCGAAATATCTCAACTGACCCCACTTTGCACCGAAATACCGAAAATTTGTTGGAAAAATTGAAATTTCGCCGAAAAATTGCTACCGCCGAAAGCTGAAAATCTCCTCCAGTGAAGATATTTGTAAACCTCAAAAACAGTGTTAATATCGTCGAAATCGCTCAACGCAGCAAAAAATGGAAAACGTGGAACTTTTCAATTTCGACCAAAAAATCGATTTTTTAAATTTTCACCCCAAATTCGGCCACTCCGAAAAAAGTGATCTACTACGAAGTTGTAGAGCTCGCCGGGTGCTATCGAATGGCCTTTGTCCCATTGCGATCTGAGGCCCCTACCGAAAGTTACGCTTGCCCGAAGTTTTGCCCGGAGTCCCGGAACCCAACTTTGGGTAATATTTCCCGGCCCGTACGACATCCGACCGAGATTCTGACGACGATTCGGGATGAGGCTATCCGAGTTCTTCAAATCGAGAAAATAAAGGACCATTACATTATAGAACAAAAAAATGCCGAGCGGGAGATCGAACCCTACTTTTGGGTCGAAAAACCCGGTTTTTGCTACCCAGCCCGGGCAGACCCGGACCCAGCCCGACGGCGTCCCTACCATCGGATAGCCCAATGTCTTTCACATATTTGTCCCAGAGCTCGTCTCGCCCCGTTCTACCAGAACACTATTTTAAGCGTCTAAAGTTCGTCGGAGGCCGAAAAACCGGGTTTTTGGCAACTTGCCAAAAATCGGATCCCGGACGGAAGTCGAGACCTTCGATGCACACTGCGCAATCCAGAGACCTATCGAATAAAAAAAAATTCGCCCCGATCGGCCAACTCTAGCCCGACTTATGAGCGTTCCAATTTACACAGAATCCGCACCATCACTATAGCACTCCTCCCTTTTGGAGGGGAGGAGTGCCAAAAAGTGTACCCTCTCTGGCCGATTTCGGCGATTTTGGCCATTTTGGGCCAAAGTAGGGTGCACGCGGCAAGCCATAACTAACGTTGTAGCCAACAGATTTCGCTGAAATTTGAAATATGATATGAGGACGCCTTGTGAAACAACTGGTGCAAAAATTATCAACATCGCCCAACCTGTACAAAACCTCGAAATTTTCATGTGCGCCTCAAACCGGTGCGTGTTGCGTGACTATGGCCAAACACGCACCGCGCCAACACACTCCTGCAGGGGTATCCAACGATGTATAAATCATTGGGGTTTCCCAAAGCATAAAGCCTGCAGACTCGAAAAACCGCCAGTGCACGCCTTTCTTGAATGGACTATAGTTTTTTCGCCGCGCCTCAGCGCGGCGAGGTGTATATGTCGTAGGCCAACAGGGGATTCAGCCCAATCCGGGATTGGCCTAGGCCAACAGGGGGTACCTTGTTGGGCTAGCCTATCAAGGGATCGCGCATCACGCGCCCGCCCGGCGCACATCACGAGATCTCTCGCACTGATGTGCAAGGCGGCTTGCGGTGATGCGGGGCGCGTCGTTCCAACCTGATATACCCCCAACCACCCCTAACCTCCCAAATCTGAATAAATGTCTGAAGTGTTTCAGACTTAGGGTTTGCAATAAAACTCTACCGGCGTCGCGCCTGGCGGATATCTATCAAACTGAGACTGTGACCAACTTCAGGCGCGCTCCGCGAGTCGACCCAGACTCAGTGATTGTCATAAGACTCTGGAGTCTGGACGCAGGACTCTGGGATCATTCAGAACTCAGATCTTGGGAGCACTCGTTCAGATATTGCATACCAGCTCCCCCCCCACCCCCCCCCCCCCCGTCGAACATCGCCTTTGTAACGTTTCTTGCTATTGACATGTTCTTGCAACGCGTCTCACACTCTCTATTATTGTGCGGAGACTACCCACTCGATGATTCAGAAATCAGCCAACTACCAGAAAGCAGATACGGAATCACGTTGGAGCGACGCGCCCCGCATCACCGCAAGCCGCCTTGCACATCAGTGCGAGAGATCTCGTGATGTGCGCCGGGCGGGCGCGTGATGCGCGATCCCTTGATAGGCTAGCCCAACAAGGTATCCCCTGTTGGCCTAGGCCAATCCCGGATTGGGCTGAATCCCCTGTTGGCCTACGACATATATATACGGATGACAATGTCTGTCTGTCTGTCTGTCTGTCTGTCTGTCTGTCCGTGTGTCCGTGGCACCGAAGTAAAACATTTGACATGTGTGGTCAAGTAGAGTCAAGGTCGCTGAGTATGGATCCAATGTCCGTTTCTGTTGCTAATTTCGCATTTTCGAGATATTCACAATTAAAATTCAAAAATGTCGAAAATCGACTTATTCACCTGATGAGCTAGCCGCGAAATTTCTTCAGAAATGGAAAGAGCACGGACCGCTGATAATTTGTGACAGAAAAGAAATTTTTTGTCGATGTGAAATTTGATAGAAATACGAAATTGTTTGTCGAAATTTCATAAATTGACAAAAATAGAACGTAATTTATTGACAAATGTGAATGCAGAAATTGAAAGGTGGCAAGCCAGTAAGAATTTGTGACATAGTTTTTCAGTTTTGAAAAATTGCAATTTAGAGATATTTACAATTAAAATATGAAAATATCGAAAATCGACTTTTTCGCCTGATGAGCTAGCGGCGAAATTTCTTCAGAAATGGAAATAACATAGGCCGTGGATAATTTGTAACACAAAAGAAATTTTTTGCATATGCGGAATTTCATAGAAATACGCCACAATTTGCCAAAATTCTACAAATTGTCAAAAGCGTCATAACGCAGAAATGCGTACAGCAAACGCAATTCCTAGTAGAGAACGACTGCACCAAACGGTTGGCAAGTTTTTTGTTCGATTTGGCGTATTCCCACAGGTATAAAACTTCAGATGAACGGCGTCGTATCATGCCGATATCATATAGCGAACGCGGCGATATCACTGAGCTTTAGATCAGTTGTACAGACAACCGTATCGTGGTAATAGCTGCATTTGAATTGTGGTACACGTTTTCAAGATACCTTCGCTAGATGCGGCTAATTATGCGAATGAAATTCACTATACTGTTCACCAAGATTTGACAGACACAAAGCATAGGTTGAACTTTTTACACACACAGCTTGTTATCCCAGGCCGCTGCGACCTTCCTAGCGTGAGATACAGGGCTTCAAAGTTGACCTACTTGACGAAATTTTAGCTGTCCAAACGACGAAAGCTGAAATCGATATAACTCGCGTTAGGCACTACGCAACGGGCTGATTTTTTAACACCCATTAGAGAATATGTTCCGCACCAAACGTTGCCAATCTGGTAAGAATTGCTCCTGTGTTGCACAAGCAGCATCGAAAAGTTCGCTGCCGTCGCCGCGGTCGGAAAATTTCAATTTTGCGTTTTTTGCCCCATTTATGCATAGAATCGGTCCGTGTCACACGCAATTCTTTTTTTAAGTTAAAGCCCTATCAAATACCTTTCGATTGCGACAGGAACGAGAAAAATCGGGTGACACCCATTTTGGCAATATGCGCTCGAATGAGCCGAGTTTGTCCCATTCTGGCAATTCCAGAGCACAAGGCGCCTGAGACGGAAATCGTCATATCTTACGGTAGTGTTAGTCAAATGACCTGATTTTTTCACACGTTGTGAAGAAGATGTGCACCTCTAAACTGGCCAAGTTTCAAACGAGTCCCTTGCGTGAAACTGACACAGCGACAAAAACTCCGTCGATGACAGTGAACTCAATACTTCTGATATTGGGTTTGGCTACACAAATTTCAAAGTTTTGTAGCAGTCGAACAAAAGACAATTCGGCGGTGGTATAGTTGAGTAAAATACTTCTATATATGTCCTCTAACAGCGCACAAAATTTTAGCGAGATCGGAGACAATCGTTTTTGCACAAATTTCGTCTGTGGAAGCGTTTTATTGGACTGAAAACGATTGTCTCCGATCTCGCTAAAATTTTGTGTGCTGTTAGAGGACATATATAGAAGTATTTTACTCAACTATACCACCGCCGAATTGTCTTTTGCTCGACTGCTACAAAACTTTGAAATTTGTGTAGCCAAACGGGGTGTGGTTTGGTTTTTTTGTGTTTTGTGTTTTTTTTTTTTTGTTTGGGGGTTTTTTGGGGTTTTGTTGGGCGCCTGTTGGGGTGCTTTCCCCTGTCCCCCAATATCAGAAGTATTGAGTTCACTGTCATCGACGGAGTTTTTGTCGCTGTGTCAGCTTCACGCAAGTGACTCGTTTGAAACTTCGGTAGTTTAGAGGTGCACATCTTCTTCACAACGTGTGAAAAAATCAGGTCATTTGACTAACACTACCGTAAGATATGACGATTTCCGTCTCAGGCGCCTTGTGCTCTGGAATTGCCAGAATGGGACAAACTCGGCTCATTCGAGGGCATATTGCCAAAATGGGTGTCACCCGATTTTTCTCGTTCCTGTCGCAATCGAAAGGTATTTGATAGGGCTTTAACTTAAAAAAAGAATTGCGTGTGACACGGACCGATTCTATGCATAAATGGGGCAAAAAACGCAAAATTGACATTTTTCGACCACGGCGACGGCAGCGAACTTTTCGATGCTGCTTGTGCAACACAGGAGCAATTCTTACCAGATTGGCAACGTTTGGTGCGGAACATATTCTCTAATGGGTGTTAAAAAATCAGCCCGTTGCGTAGTGCCTAACGCGAGTTATATCGATTTCAGCTTTCGTCGTTTGGACAGCTAAAATTTCGTCAAGTAGGTCAACTTTGACGCCCTGTATCTCACGCTAGGAAGGTCGCAGCGACCTGGGATAAAAACTAGAAAGCTTAGAATTATTTCTACTTTAACATATCCAAAAATCAGCAAAATCGAAGAAGGTAGAAAATTCGTGTCCACTGTCTGGCCGAAAGAGTCGATTCTCTCGGACAGCGTCTCTTAATATGGTCCCTACTTTTGATAACATGTTCAGTTGCATGCTGGAAGGTCCTCCCACCGAAACCTGGATGGACTGGCGCAACTGGTACCGCGCCGAGCAGACCTGCGAGCAGCGACTGGGCGTCGACACGAAAGAATGCAAGAAGACACTCTGCGACTGTCTCCAGCGCGCTGGAGTCACGTGAGCGACGGCTTGCAATTCAACGCTTAAAACACGAACGGCGTACAGTGGACAATGTGTAAAAGACAGGCTGAATCCCAAACATTGCGAAGTCATTACTCTTGTTCCAATTTGTAAAGTACGAACTTTTGAAGCAAAACTGACGATACAGTATGGAGTGTGCGACTGTCGGCAGCCTGTGAACTACACATTACGTAAAGTAGTTGGCAATCTGCAGGTGCAACAAGGGCGGAGGAATGGGCATGCCCTTCGAAGAAGAGTTCGACTGAAGGGAGTGGGAAGGAGAAGATTACGGTATTGTGATTCCCTTCTTGTGGAGGCTTGCTGTGCTCGTGTTCGCTTTCCGGGTCAATTCCTTGCGACGTTAGATTTCAATGAGAGGCCAAATTCCTCGTGCAACTTCTGCTCTTATATGATATTGCAATGCAACAAACAGCTCTATCCTTTCAAGTGTCCGTCCACCTCTCATATTTCTGGATGGGTGCCATACTATCGCGTATCAAAGCAGCAGGCAATGCAGCGCAGAAACACGGGAAGTGAGAGCAGTCGAATTATTTGGACGCATCGGCCATGCCAGTAGTAATTTAGAAGCGCGCTGAGTACATATAAACTCACCCCTTCAAGTACATAGCAGTATATGTATTAAAAAGTCAACCGACAGCCAAATCAGAGAATTTATTATTTTTCCGCCCACGTAAAACATAGCAGCACACGTATTAAATATGTACCTGATAGCAGAATTAGAGATTTTATTCAGATAGTCGCCAAATCTGCGTTCCGTTTGCCACGAACCTTGCCCATTGACCATACTGCTGCTCTAATAACTTGACAAATCCACAACCGCCAATAGAATTATGAAAACATTTGTCTAATTTTCTCCAAATATGGTAAATACTTGGCATTTAATTCCCAATTAAATCCATGGGGTAAACAATATAGCCGATTTATGTAATAGTTTTTGTCATTGAGTGCCGCCAACGTTCTCTTCTGTAGAGTACTGTATGTATCCAAACCTTTGTGTTGTATAGAAAAGAAAGAAACCAAGTCTTGCTGTGGAGTTCTTTCGTATAGTATATTTCTATAATTCTCTATTCTGCGCAAGTGAGCGCCTTTCTTAATAGGGATACCTTTTGATGCCACTTTCAGAGTTTCACCTTTGTCAGATGCCAAAGCATAAGATTTGCTAGTCAGCCCAACAAATTCAGCTGCACTCTTCTCGCATTTCCAGAGTCCAAGTTGTTTACTGACCTCTGGTCGGGTGACAAAAAGTCGTTCTACATCAGCCAAAAGTTCAGTCTCCTTGCCAACCATTTCTGGTCGCAACATATGCACCATATTGTAGAATTTTCCATCGCTAATATCCGCCGAGGTCGCAATGGACAGACTAAACACAATATAAAAACGATTTTAAAACATATAAGGTACAATTAAGTCAGACCTGTCTGTGTCTTCGTACAAAATTTCCCATGAACTCTCTCGAAAATATTTGTTCCAAAAGGAGTAAACATGCTCCACAAGAAAGACTTTGGCAAGCCTAAATCGATTTGGCAGTTTGTCAAACTCTAAATATGGTACAGTATGTAGTACAGTACCTCAAAATAGTGGCAGCTATGTGGATTGGAGTCTTGGCGAGTTTATGTTTGTAATACTGAGTGACCTCAAAGGTGTTTTCTTCTAGTTCAAGTTCTTCCTTGTAATAGTTTGATCCCCTCAACTTTATTGCCTCTTCAACGTTGGCAATTGTCACTTTAGAAAGAGCTTGAAGATTGAGTGCGGTTGAACCATAAAAGCTGTTTATTATAATCTAAAACATAATGAGGCACAATTTAATTTGAACTTTGCTGCAACTTAAAGCAACAACCTTTGCAACAGTTTCCTGCAACTTATCACCAGCGTCCGCCGCAGCCTGACGCATATCTGTAGCCTGCTTGCATACGTTGGCGAATGCAACCTGGAATTTCAAACAAATGTGATTGTACTGTAACTGTCGCTTATCAAAACTCATAGCTGATACCTCAAATCGGCCTTCCAGGATGTACTCAACCTGATCGATAATCAGTGCGTCTCCCAACAACTGTCTGTAGAAAGAAAGTTCTTGAAAGTGAAAGAAACTTTTCACACTAAAACAATGTGCCAATCGTTTGTTCATTTTTGGAACTTTGAGACCACGCCTTATAGCATAATTATACATCCAAGGTGATCCACCATTTTCTATCTCCACATGATCAAAAAACGGCGGATAAGCGAGATAGCGATGGTGCAATTCTGGTTTCAGTCGCATTCGGCACAGCACAAAACACTGCATCTTTCCAGACATAATTGCCTTTAGTATTTCCTCTTCGGATTCATACTGAGCTTTTGAGCAAAGTTCAGAGTCTGCCACAAACTCTGAGACGCATTTAGCAAACTCCGAGTCAGTCTTTTCAAGTTCTTGAAACTCGCAACTGGATATTCGATGCATTCGCGCAAAATGTGGAGTACTCTCTATCGATCTTTGGCGAAAATCTTGGTATTGCTTCTGATTCCTTTGTCGCTGTGTTAACGTTAGCTTCTTGGTCTTGATACACAGCTGGCAAGGTGGGTGATGTGAACTGCCCTGGCGCTCACCAGTAACATCATTAACAAAATGGCTACATTCATCAAATCTAAAAAGGTGTTTCGAAGTTTTTATTTTGTTTTATGTCTAATATGCATTGGACAAACTCACTCAAAATAGACTTTCTTGTCGCAGCTGTCTACAGTAGCAAAGTCTACTCTGTATGTCTTATTCCCCTCTTCAACATATACTACAGTTTCCAAGCCATCCACAGAAAATCGATAATTGTGTTTCCTGCATTTGTATTTTACATAAGCCAGAAGTTTGTGACGTTTTTCCGTTCCCATGACCTGAGGCTTCCACGAATTTTGTGGGCGTCTTATTTGGTAAGCTCCAACAAGAAAGGGTGCTCTGGCGGTTTTTCGTCTGCAGGCTTTATGCTTTGGGAACCCCAATGTTTATACATCGTTGGATACCCCTGCGGAGTGCTTGCGCGGTGCGTGTTTGGCCATGTCACGCAACGCACCGGTTTGAGGCGCAATGAAAATTTCGAGGTTTTGTACAGGTTGGGCGATGTTGATATTTTTCTGCACCAGTTGTTTCACAGGCGTCCTCATCATATTTCAAATTTCAGCGAAATCTGTTGGCTACAACGTTAGTTATGGCTTGCCGCGTGCACCCTACTTTGGCCCAAAATGGCCAAAATCGCCCAAATCGGCCAGAGAGGGTACACTTTTTCGCACTCCTCCCCTCCAAAAGGGAGGAGTGCTATAGTGATGCCTGCGGATTCTGTGTAAATTGGAACGCTCATAAGTCGGGCTAGAGTTGGCCGATCGGGGCGAATTTTTTTTTATTCGATAGGTCTCTGGATTGCGCAGTGTGCATCGAAGGTCTCGACTTCCGTCCGGGATCCGATTTTTGGCAAGTTGCCAAAAACCCGGTTTTTGCGGCCTCCGACGAACTTTAGACGCTTAAAATAGTGTTCTGGTAGAACGGGGCGAGACGAGCTCTGGGAAAAATATGTGAAAGACATTGGGCTATCCGATGGTAGGCGGACGCCGTCGGGCTGGGGGTCCGGGTCTGCCCGGGCTGGGTAGCAAAAACCGGGTTTTTCGACCCAAAAGTAGGGTTCGATCTCCCGCTCGGCAATTTTTTTTTTTTGTTCTATAATGTAATGGTCCTTTATTTTCTCGATTTGAAGAACTCGCATAGCCTCATCCCGAATCGTCGTCAGAATCTCGGTCGGATGTCGTACGGGCCGGGAAATATTACCCAAAGTTGGGTTCCGGGACTCCGGGCAAAACTTCGGGCAAGCGTAACTTTCGGGTAGGGGCCTCAGATCGCAATGGGACAAAGGCCATTCGATAGCACCCGGCGAGCTCTACAACTTCGTAGTAGATCACTTTTTTCGGAGTGGCCGAATTTGGGGTGAAAATTTAAAAAATCGATTTTTTGGTCGAAATTGAAAAGTTCCACGTTTTCCATTTTTTGCTGCGTTGAGCGATTTCGACGATATTAACACTGTTTTTGAGGTTTACAAATATCTTCACTGGAGAGAGAATTTCAGCTTTCGGCGGTAGCAATTTTTCGGCGAAATTTCAATTTTTCCAACAAATTTTCGGTATTTCGGTGCAAAGTGGGGTCAGTTGAGATATTTTGGTGTCAGTTGGACATTTCACGTGATAGAGCATCAAACGATACGTTGTTTGTGTTATAAGCACTTTTTTCGTCCGACGCGTATAATTTGGCGGGAAATTTGAATTCAAAAATTTCGCTGCCGGATTTGTCCAGGGCACCTACCGTGTTAGTGCTCGATTCCGGCTTTTCGGAGACGCTGATCACGAATTTGACATTGTCCTTTCTTTTTGAGATCTGTGGGACCATATCTGAAGAATTTGCTTGCCACCATACATGCCCTCAAGTGGAAAACCTGGTGGTGTCAGTTCAGCTGAAGCTAGGTGTGTTGTATGTCGAATGTGGGGTATTGGAGGGTCACAATTCCGAATTTGCTATTAGTTTTGCGATCAAAATGGCCACTAAGCCTCACTGACATGTCTCGTTGATCAATGGGCAGCATGCTTCAACTCCCAAGATTCTTTCTGAAAGAAGGGGAGGAGGTGCCCCGAGGGGCTCTGCCCCCGTCTACTAATCTTGTTTAATAACTCAAGAAAGAAATGGTGAAATTTCTTTTAAAACTTTCTGTGTGGTGAACTAGGGTCAATTGTCTACAGAATGGAACAAGCCCCATCTTAATCGGTTGCGACTCTCTGAATACGACTCAATCTATAGAGACCCCTATTTTTGGCCGAAATGACGCTTTTCAGCTGGATTTCAGATCGATGCCGTCCAGCGGGCCGAAAAGCGTCGTTTTAGCCAAAAGTAGGGTCTCTTTGATTGATCCGTATTCGAGAGTGTCGCAGCCGAATAAGACGGGGTTTGTTCCATTTTGTAGACAATTGACCCTAGTTCACACACAGAAAGTTTAAAGAAATTTCACCATTTCTTTTTCTTGAGTTATTAAAAAAGTGTGCCCTCTCTGGCCGATTTCGGCGATTTTGGCCATTTTGGGCCAAAGTAGGGTGCACGCGGGAGGCCATAACTAACGCTGTAGCCAACAGATTTCGCTGAAATTTGAAATATGATATGAGGACACCTTGTGGAACAACTGGTGCAAAAAATTGTCAAAATCGTTCAACCTGTAAAAAACCTCGAAATTTTCATGTGCGCCTCAAACCGGTGCGTGTTGCGTGATTATTGCCAAACACGCACCGCGCCAACACACTCCGACAGGGGTATGAGACAATGTATAAATAACCCGAGTTCAACCAAGACACTAAGTCTGCAACTGGGACAAGGGAAACGTGCAGGAGAGCCTGCAGTGAAGCACTCCGACCAGAACGGGAGAAAGCAGACCGCCACTCACTTATCATGAGAAATAAGGCCGATTTCTGCCCAAAGATTCTCCACAAATTCCGCCGGCGCGCGAGTTTCGGAGTACGCATATTCCCTCCACCTACAAGGACCGGCGCGCAGCAGAACTCCACCGAAATCCTGTAGACCAGGCCGAATTGAGTCCAAAATGCGCCATTTCGCTTCGATTCAACCAGTAGCCGGCAGCTAAGCTTGGGGGTGCGCCAATCGCAGACTCGCCTTGCCACTTTGGACGGGAAGAATGGACAATTCATGCGCAAATGTTTACTTTACCACGCTGTCTTTCCGCACTGCATTCCCTTAAATTCAGAAGTGTGAATGCGAACTCAAATTTTAGTGACAACATAGTTTGAGGAGAGTACGATAAAAGTTGCATTCAAATTTGAATGTCGGCATTAGGAAAGTGGCTGTTTGAAGGCAAAATCGACACAAAATGGAGAAACCAATAGCAAATTCGCTTTCCTCGTCGCGAAATACCCTAGAATCGACATTACAAACGTACAATCACCTCACACTCAGTTTCGTTGACGTAGGGCTTCGGTAGGTCAAAAATCGGCAAAAACTCGCGAATTTTGATCCGAAACGCGAAAACAATGCCAGATTCGGCATCAGCGACCTCGAAAGCACCGGAGTCGACTCCAACATTGATTTTGTCCTCGGGGGTGGAAATTCGAATTTTGGTCGCGGTCGGGGTACGGTAGCCGAAAAAATATTTTTGAAAACCGATTCCCGATCAGTTTTCAACGGGAAATCGCGTGGTGCAGTCCATTTGGCCATAAATCGTCGCAATCGAGCGCTAAAACGGCCGAAAATCAAAAATCGGCATTTTTGACCCCCGACGAAGCCCTTTTGGTACCGCAGAACTCACGATTTCCGCGGCGGATTTTGGCGACTTTGGTCTTAAACGAAAGAGAACATGATAATCTTGCCGATTGGAGATATCTGGCCCGATCCAACAACTCCCTGATTTACTAGGATTTTTGAAAGGCAAATTTTTGTCAAAAAACCACTTTCGGCTACCGTAACCCGAGAACGCGTCGACCTAGAGGGTCGGGATTTTTTTTCCCCTCTTCGTCTCGTCGAGGGCTATAACATATCCAAAGGACATCAAAATCGGACCATTATTCCAGAAAGTAGCGGTTACTGAACACCCTCTCAGTAAGCAAAAATTCAAATTTTTGAATTTTTCTCGAAATTTTTCCACTACGCGAAAAAAATGAAGGTCCGTCCACACCTACTATCCCTCGAGACCTATCGATTAAAAAAAACCCCGTCCAAATCGGATGAACTACGCGCGAGAAATCTTGGGGCAAAAGTTTTGATCGGGAGCAGCTCCACTACCTATAGCACTCCGCCCCTTTTGGGGTCGGAGTGCTAATAAGCCTTGACGGAAACAAACGTCGGTTTCGTCTTCAGTGTCGACGGAAGTGATCGAACAAGTTTGGACGTGTTTGGACAAGTTTGAACATGATAGGACAAGTTTGAACATGTTTGGACAAATTTGGTAATGCTTTGGGTGTGTCCTCTGACACCGAATGCAGCGTAAATACACCGCAAATTGTAAAACAAACGCCGGATTCGTGTTCTGCAGCTTCAGAAAGCCCAGAACCAACTGTCAACTCAATTTGGAAATTTCGACCCCGGGACCCAATTTTTGGCCGGCCGGGCGTCGAAACCAGGGTAAAGGCTTCCCAAATCGCAAAACAAACACCGGATTCGTGTTCAGCATCGTCAAAAACCCCCAATACAAGTGAAAACACAATTTCGAAAATTTCACCCTGAGATTCAAAAATTCGGCGCGGCCGGGGTACGGCAGCTCAAAATAATCAAGACACTTTGTCTAGACCAACTTTGACGTAGAACACGTTGCGATTGTCAATTTACCGCTAAAGGCACGTTTTCCAAGCCAAATCTCCACCCAAAGTCGGAAATCCGAAATTTCCGCTCGAGACCCGACACTTCTGGCACCGCGTATCTGAAGAACGGCACAAGCAGTTTCAGCGGCCATGGTCTCAAACGAAAGGCAATATAATGTTCTCGGAGAAGTTAAAACTTGGCGAGGATCTACTGTCGCAAACTCGAATTACGATTTTTTAAAGGCCGGAAAAGAATTTGAAAATTCAAATTTTCTACCGTACTCCCGCGTCGGACCACCTAGGGAGCCCGTTCCGGTGGTGCCGCCTAGAGGGTCCAAGGGCCTACAGCATATCTAAAAATCACCAAAATCGGCCCACTTTTACGCAAGTTATGCCCTGATGTTTTATTATACTTAACAAAAATTTGAAATTTTGAATTTTCTCAAAATTCTTCCACTACCGAAATTTTCTAGTTTCTTGTCCAGGCTGCGCGTCGACTCAACCTATCTAACGCAAAAAACCACTTGGCGACCCGACTTGTGTAGCGCGAGAAAAGCTGTTAAGATGATTCTGTTCAATCCGACGCCCCCTATAGCACTCCTGCTTTTGCAAAGCGGAGTGCCAAAAACAGGGGGAGGAGGCGGAATTTTTTAGGCCACACCTGGGGGGAGGGGGGGTTCGAGGTGCTATAAAAGTACGTCGAAAAATTTGCGCCGCTGGCGAAATTTTTGGACAATTTTACGCTCAAAGCTGCGAAACTGCTTAGAAAAAGCGCCGCACGCAAAATGTTTGCCGATTTTTGCGTTTTCGGTTACATAACTGTCACAAAATAGTGCCGCAGGCGAAAATTTTGCCGATTTCAGCCTTTTCTGTTACAAAAATGCTCTAAAATAGCGCCTAAGGCACTCATGAGGACACTCATGAGTGTCAGATGAGCATTCCACATGATTGCTTTGGCAGAAGGGGGCACAGGAAACCTCAACAAGTGTTGCAAAATCAGGCTAAGTGTCAGCGCAAATCGCAAACAAGTGCCGGATTCATGTTCTGTGACATCAGAATTGGCAGAAACAATGGTAAACTCAATTATAAAATTTCGACCCTGGTACCCAATTTGTAACTGGCCAAATTTGTAACTGGAACTGTAACTAAATTTGAAACTGGGCTATAGGTGCTCCAAATCGCAAAACAAACAACGGATTTGTGTTCAGCGTCGTCGAAAACCCCCGAAACAATGGAAAACTCAATTTCGAAAACTCTGTCCCGGTTGAACTCGCTCAATTTCGTTAAAGTTTTCGCTCCAATGCTCTACGAGGCGTCGAGCGCAATTTAGCATTTTTTCTAGCCGTTTCAGTATTCTGTCATGTCTGTCATCTTGCATTAGAGAACAGGCGCGTTGCAGTTTTAAAAAGTTGAGTTACAGTAGTGCCGTCTCGGTTTAGTGCCGTCTCTGCCATCTCAGTATAGAAAATGCCGGCTGACTCCGTACCGTATGCACTTTATGAATTGCCGATGCGTACTTTGTCATCTGGCTCAATGGCATACTGTACTCGCCAATTACAAATTTCTTTTGATTCGTATTGCCGCGCTGAAATTACGTTGCAGCTGGATCGAATTGTTTGATTGGTTGCAGCCCCGCTTTTGTGTCTCATCGCGGCGCGTAGTTGAAACGTTCTGGGTTGGTGTTCGTTCGTCTCGTCTTGACTTTCGCGAAGTTTTGTCGATCTTCCGTTTCTGTCTTTTCGCCCTCGCCGAACCGAACCGCGGTCGCCGGTCTTCACTGGCACTCTGTACACAATCTCTTGCGTCCTCACAATGCTACTACCAAGGATAGCGACTAGCATCATCATGCTGCCAAATAAGTAGGTGTAGACGCCGAGTGAGGAGAGTGCCGAGTGGCATACCGCCTGGCGTAGAAAGGAGAAGTCCAAAAGGAGCTGTAATTGAGCGCCGCTCTCTCTGGTGGTCGCTTCCTTTCCTTCCCTCCTCTACTGCTGCTATGGATGTCTGGTAGAGTAGGTGGGTACGCGGTAGGCTGCTCATACATGCCCCACTAGTCTAACGTAGCTGGCCTTTTGTTGGCGAGTGAATGAGTGAGTGAGTAGGCAGTCTATAGGCCCGGCCTGCGTTTCCATATACCCAGGTAGAGGCCGAGTGAATGGCTGTTGGCGCCGTGACGAAAGTATAATGCGAAAATGACCATTCTCCATATAACAGAGTCAGGCTACACGCCCCGCTGAGGGCTGTGTTGGGCCGCATCTGCCTCAGTCTGGCTGTGATCGACGAAGTTCGGTACTGGTAGCAGCATGGCCTCGTCTTCTGTGTGTCCTGTGGCCCTATTTGACGCTTTCGTGGAAGCGTCGACGGTCGAGTCGGTGCTTCAAGTCTTCGATAGGATCTGCGCCGCCTTTCGTCTCAACCCGCTGGATAAGGCCAACTTCTACAGCCGGTTCGCTGTTGATAAACTTGACAAACCACGGTGGAACGGTTGCTTCTCTTTGAGGCTAAAGCAGTCGCTCCGCTCTTGGAAGGCGCAGAAGCTGTGGGCCCTTCTCGACAAGCGCGCCGGCCAGAGGGAGTACGGCCAGCAGAGAGAATGTCGCGACGTCAAGGTGCAAGATAGGCGAGACTTCTACGATCGAAGAGAGAGAGGAGTGCTTGACGTCGAAGTTCCATTCTCCTTAGGCGCTGGTGATCGGCGCCGGTCCCTGCGGAATGCGCATGGCCATTGAGCTGGCGCTGCTAGGCGCCTGCGTCTTCTGCGTGGAGAAGCGCGACCGCTTCTCGCGCAACAACGTCCTCCACCTCTGGCCCTTCGTGATCACCGACCTGAAGAACCTGGGCGCCAAGATCTTCTACCCCAGATTCTGCGCCGGATCTATAGACCACATCAGTGAGACAGAGTCTTTGATGGCATGCGCAGTCCGACCTACCCACGTCTGGTCTGTTTCCAGGCATTCGTCAGCTGCAGCTGATTCTGCTCAAAGTGGGCCTCTTGTTGGGTGTGCAGGTCTGCGAAGGACTCGAATTCGTCGGCTTGGAGCCTCCAGATGACGACCGCCAGCGGCGCTCTGCCGCCGGTACTTTTGTGCCCTTCCAGTTTTGCGCCTTCCTATCCAGTCACTTCAGTTGGCCGACCAAAACGCTTCAGATGTCCGGGGCAGCGGCTGGAAGGCCTCATTCCTCCCAGGCGACCATTATCTTTCCGAGTACAGCTTCGATCTGGTGGTGGCGGCGGACGGCAAGCGCAATTCTCTGCCCGGGTTCCCCAAGAGGGAGATGCGGGGCAAACTGGCGATTGGGATCACGGCCAACTTCGTCAATCGACGGACGCAGGAGGAGGAACGAGTGGAGGAGATTAGGTGCCGTTCTTTGGCCGATGGTTGCGCATTGCTGGTCAAACGGGCGCGCAATCCGTCAGTGAAGGCCACGATCGGTTAGCCACGACGATGCGCTAGTGTCGTCTGTTGCAGTTGAATTTGGTGCTTGAAGCACCCAGTTCAGTCGATGCAGCGGATATTTAGCCCGCTCATTTTGCGTGATCGTAGCCAACCTACCGTAACCACGCGTCACTCTAAGTCATCGCAGTGCTGACGTCGAGTGCTGTGTGTTTCAGCGGCGTCGCGTTCATCTTCAACCAGCAGTTCTTCAAAGACATGCGCGAGGAGACGAGTATCGACCTGGAGAACATCGTCTACTACAAGGACGAGACACACTACTTCGTCATGTGCGCCAAGAAGCAGAGCCTCCTGGACAAGGGTGTTTTGCTCAAGGTGCGCAATTCGTTCTGGTTTCTGAGTATATGTAGCAGTTGGCTGGCTCAGAATTGGAGATTATCGACAGAGGAGAGCTTTGAGCAAGCCTCCTTCCTGTTTTGTATGTATTTGTACGTACCTTTGTGTTTCGTGAATTTGGGACTAACGCAGTACAACAGCACACCTCCCTTCATTGCCCTCTCAGGACCAGGAGGACGTGTCCAGCCTACTGAGCCCCTCGAACGTGAGTCAGGCGGCGCTGCTGGGCTTCGCGCGCGACGCGGCCGACTTCGCCACGGGCGGCCTGCTGCCGAGTCTCGACTACGCGCCCAACCATCACGGGCAGCCCGACGTGGCCATGTTCGACTTCACTTCCCTCTTCTCGGCCGAGAACGCCTCCCGGCTCTTCGAGCGCAGCGGCCGGCGGCTGCTGGCCGCTATTGTGGGCGACAGCCTGCACGAGCCCTTCTGGCCCACCGGGTCGGGCTGCGCCCGCGGCTTCCTGGGCGTCTTCGACACGGCCTGGCTGGCGCGCGCCTACTGCCAAGGGGAAGCGTCGGTCCTGCGCTGCCTGGCCGAGAGGGAGCTGGCCTTCCGCCAGCTGGCGCAGACCACGCCCGAGACCCTGGACAAGAACATACACAAGGTGGTCGCAATTTCCACTTGTAGAGAACGGTTGCTGTAGCTAGTTATGACTGTTCTGCTTGGTTTTGTCGATGCCTTTCCGAAGGGCATACTGTATCATTGATAGCGGTCGCCGAGTGTCGTCGTAATTTCTCGTTTCAGTACTCGATCGATCCCACGACGCGCTACCGTAGTCTGAACGTTGCTTCTCTGAAGGAGGAACGGTTCCATCATCTGGTGGATACAGACCAAAGAGACACTTTCAACTGGCATGGCTCACTTGGAGAAGATCCGTTTCATTTATCCGGTGGTAGAATGGACGAGTTCCTTAGAATGGGCGCTGCCGTCCAGTTCTTCCAAACCATGACTCCCCATGGCCGACGGAGGAGGGTCCGCTGCATAGGAGACATTGTGGCAGTAAGGATGCTTTCTCTTCACGCTTTTTCCAGCGAACAAATCGGATGCCGGCTGCTGTTGCGTTTCAGGAGCCGTCGCTTGTGGATACCGTGGCTCGAAGGTTTAGCCCGACGTCTACCTCCAACACACCACGCGTCCCATCCAATTCACTTGGCGACGTCGTGTCTTGGATTTCGTCGGAGTTCGCCATTGATCCACCTGGAGATTTATCGGACGTCGTTTGTTGGGGCCACTTTCTCTACCAGCTGGTGCTGTGTTGTCGAGAGAGGGTGGACGCATTGGCTCCCCTCGGTTCTGCGCCGAAGAAGCGAAAATCGCCTCACTCGACCATCCAGCGCCTCGCAAGGTGGTCAACATCGCTCTCAAGGAAGAAGCCAAACCAGTGGAAGAGAAGCCTCTGGAACGACGGCTGGCGGAGCTCGATCCAAAAACCTTGGACGACCGACAAATCAACAGTATCTTGGCCGAGTGGGAGAAGGAGAACAGATCTCGGGAACTACTCACGCGGATGTCGACAAAACAGAGCGACGAAGAAGCACGAGCGGGCGCGTGAAGCCAGAGGGAGAACCAAGGAGCTGCAGGATGCCCTGTTCGGCAGTGGAGCCAACAAATCGGAGCTGAAGACCTTCGCCAAGCGGCCGGGCTTTGTCGAGAAGCTCCACCCCGAGCGTCTGGCGGCCATCGAGTGGATAGTGACGGGCGAGAAGGAGAAGCGGACGCGCGAGGAGCTTCTGGGGCGCAAGCGAGCACGAGGCCAACGTGCGCACGAGGAAGATCGAGGAGAAGGAGTTGGAGGAGATGGAGGAGCGCCTGATGCTCACCGGCATGGGCGCCTTCTACAACCCGGCCGACGCCGAGAAGCTCAAGACCATGTCTCAGTCTCGAGGAGAAGGTGATGCGCGCGCCGAAGGCGGCCGACGCGCGCAAGCTGCCCCAGGAGCGCTTCGGCGACATCGACCGCCATCTCCAGCAGGCGGAGTCGCGCATGAAGTCCCAGGATCTGTCGGGGAAGACGGCAGTGTCGTCGCTGATCAGGAAGCACAGCGACAGCATCGGCTCACCTATTCCCAGTACCTGCGCCCTCTGGCAAGACGCCACCCGCCGTCCCGCCGAAGAAGGTAATGATGAGTGTATACGTCACTTCTTGTTACACTATCCGGCAGGTATGGTGGAGACTCAACAGTTCCCGGATCAAAATCGGCATTGTGGATCAAAATTCTGGATCAAACGAAGACGCGTCCTACGGGCCTGTGGATGTTGGAATGTTGTTCTGGTGATGTCTAGACTATTGTAGACGGTATTTTGTTCTCTTTTACGCACTGTTTTCGTCGTTTTCACTCCAGCAAATCTGTCAAATCACTCCAGCAAGAGCAAACAATAACGAAACGACCCGTGCATAGCAAGTTTCATCGTTTCCAACGATAAAACACATCCACAGGCCCGTCGAAACGTGTTGTGGTTGATCCAGAATTTTGATCCAGAATGCCGACTTTGATCCGGGAACTGTTGAGTCCTACTCATAAGGTTAACGTCTAACCTTCGCTGAATTTGCCTGCAGGCGAGCGCGACGCGGCCGTCGCCCCCGTCCCCAACCCGTGACGATGCCAGAGCAGGAGCAGCCCCTGTGTCGGTTCTGCGGCACCAGAGTGTATCTGGCGGAGAGGATGTGCGTCGAGGGCGTCTACCTCCACTCTCGGTGCTTCCGCTGCGCCTACTGCGGCGGCCCTCTCCGCTTGGGCAACTACGGCAGGGACAGAAGCGTGGAAAGCGCAGGCGACGACGGAGGCAGTCCCGTCCTGGCGCGCGCCCTTCTTCTGCAGCTCCCACTTGCACCTGCCGGTGGGAGTGAAGCTGGCCAGAATATCCTCTGCAGCGAAGGACCGAGTGGACGACGGCTCCTTTCCCCGGTTACCACGAAGGCTGCCAGATTCATCAGGTGTGCGATTTATTTGCGTGTTGATTGAAGAGCGCGTTGGTTCACTTGTCGAATATCGCTTGTATGTACAACGTAGGTGAGGATCGGCCACCTCATGTCGCCGTCGTCGCTGCTGGCCAGTACGGCCAACAAGATTGCGGCCAAGGCCGAGAAAGCCTCGAAGTTGGCGATTCGGCAGCGGTGGCCACCAGCGAGCCAGGCACGCCTGAAAGGGTCGAATACGAGATCGTCGCGGGCTCTCGAGTCGCGCCCACTCGGCTGAGGTACCTTGGCGTTCAGCGACAAGAGTGTGGCGGTGCGCGGGGTGTGCCTGGCCGCACGTAGGTACATAGCGCACCGTCTGCCCTGGCAGATTCGACGCCGGCGATCACCATCCACAATCGACCGTCTCGTCGAGTCCTTCCCCGGCGGTGGACGACGACTCGGAGTTGCGACGGCCAAATCGCCAGCCTGCCAGGAAGGAGTCGGCCGAGTTCGACTTCGGCGGCTCGGCCAGCTCCTCGAGGGCCAGCAGCAGCAGTGGCGCTTCCATTTCTGAAGATGACGACGACGAAGACGACAGTGGTTCCTC
>JASAMZ010013016.1:17500-26568 GCA_030248115.1 Linhomoeus sp. GSCO2_2 | reverse complement strand
ATACAGGTGTGGTGGCGTGGCACTACTGTAAATTCATGATAAACTCCTGAAAGTTGCGCCCTCACTCACGTGTTCGGTCGCGGTGGGCACGGCCCGGCGCGAGGGCATGACCAGAGACAGCACTTGCAGCACCATAACGCACTTCACTTCGGAAGGAGGCGACAACGAATCGAACAGCTTTCGGCCGGATTCTGCCACGGATTAAAACTTTCGTTTCAAAAATATTTTGTTTACTCCCCTACTTCACTTGATCTGACGCGCGGTACAAGGCACCCTTTCTATCGTGGAAACGGGGTTGCATAACGTCAAGTATGTGGCGGCGTGGCGTGTTTGTGCGTACCGCAATGTACCGTGCATAGAAGGAGTCGGAACAGCGTCATCAAACAAATTATCGTGCGTACTGTACCAACGCTTCGCGCCGCAGGTCACAACCTCATTAAACGTAGGCTACTATTTTAATACGGTAATGCACGCTGTTTTGGCATGCGTTCGCCATCGCGTCACTCAAGCTTCAAGCCGCCCTCTCTCCGTCACTGGACTCGAACAAATCGTGATCCGGCCATCCGTTCTCCAGCCCATCTCGAATTCTGTAGGTCAGGCTGACCGTCTCGAACTTGACGCTGTTCACAGGGTCGGTCAGGTCTTTCAGAGGGACGTGCACTCTCTTGTTGATCATGGCCGCGTGCTGGATGCCGTCCTTGCCGCTGGCGAGAAAGCCTGAAAGTGGTTGGGGTCATTTCTGATTCTGAATATCACTTCTTCTATTCTACACTGAACTGAATTACTAGTACACTGGTGTCCATCTTGAACAGTACTAACTACGCCCGCTTCTGTTGAAACTTATTAACTGAAGACATGCCTTGCCGTTTAACCAACCAAACAATGACAAGCTTGATAGCTACAGTACCCAGGCCTCCCAGGGCCCCAGCGTGCCAGTGCCCTTCCCAGAGTCCAATTGACTTGTTCTGGAGCAGGGTTGGCGGGATGTTGATGATCCAACCGTTGGCGTAGCCGACGTCGTGGCCTTTTGTGTGGGCGGTTTCAGAACTGGAATTACTGGCGAATCGACAGCCACGCCTACAGTACCTGGGACCAGCGAGTGCTCAGTCGTGTAGGGAGATTTGGTGATCATTCTCCTGTAGGACTCCTCCGTCAGAATGTCTGGATACTTCGCGTTCTTGCCGTCGACTCTCACCTGGAATGAAAGGTCTACAGCGCGCGTACCGTATAGCCGTGGGCACGTCTTCTAGAATTGCCACCCACTGACAGGTTGGCTAATAGAGACTTAAACTAAATAACTGAAAATGCAACTGAATCGAAACTACGTACCACGGACCCTTTGAATTGAAACTGAAACTCACAGCTCAGCTGCAGCTATTTTGATGCTGAAGTTCAAAACGATCCCATCCATGCTCAGCGTCAGTGTGTCCAATTGTCCAACAATGTTCCGGAACAAAGTTCCTGCTAAATTGTTAACAAAACAAGAACAATTTGTATTGTTCCACGACTTTCTGGAACAAGAACAAAACAAGAACAATGCAGCGGGCGATTGGGACAAATTAGCTAAATTGTTCCCAAATTGTTCCTTTTGAAATTTGCTGTGCAACGGAATGATACCCTAATGACTCAGTCGAAACATATAGTTTCAAAATTGATGCAATCTAGGATTAAAGTTGGAACAGTTTGATGTTTTAGGTGCTGTGACCAATATGCTACTGCAAGTGCACTGATCGAGGCTATTTAGGGTCAGTGTTCTACGGACTGGAACAATTTAAGAACAATGTTCCTCAAATTGTTAACAATGTTCCAAGATTCTGCTTGGAACAAGAACAAGAACAAAACAATCTATTTTTGGACACCAGGAACAAAACAAGAACAAAACAATTTCCAAAATCTTGGAACAATGGACACACTGCTCAGCGTGTATAATTCGTAACAATTTGTTCGACAAAGATGCACGCCTCGTTTGTATTTAAATGCTCAGTTTCAGTAACTGAAACGGAAACTCGAGAGGTGGCATAACTGATATCGAAATTGAAACTGAAATGCGGCCATCTTACAATTTTGACAGATGTATAAATATCGAAACTAAAATGAGTTTCCCAGCCCACCAAGAATCTAGCCAAGTCGACAGCGGTCATGAGCCAGCCTCCAGCGGGGAACCAGTGTGTGTAAGTCGGCCAGGAGTAGGTGTCGGCCGCTATCACTTCGCCACCGTAGATGACGGAGGTCCTGGCCTCATTTCTTCTGTCCCATTCGCCCGTCTCTATGCCCGTCTTGCCCGCTATGCCGGCCGGTTTGAACACGACCTCTTCCACCACCTGTGAGAGGGATGGAAGGAGAATGAGATAGATATTTGACTTGCTTTCTTGCTCGCGTTGACTTGAGTGACCCCACTATCTACCTACATGTAGCGTACATAGTAGACGTCGCACTCGGCAGTAACGACTTGGAGAAACTACGCACCGCTGCTACTGCTTCCGGCAGCTGCCGCGCCTTCTCCTAACCGCCGCACCCTGTCTGAGTTCTTTAGGAACAAATTCGTTGTGTCATAACCAGAAGTATAGAGCGTCTAGCGCACATAATAGTGCCTACCCACAATCCGCACTAACTTACGTGCACCATAAGCTATTATTGAGCGATTACTACGCGCTGCAGTAGCAGAAATCGCCACTTTGCAGAGATGACAATGAACTGAGAAGAACATTGCTGGAAAGTGTATATAGTCTTGTTCAGGCGTCGTCTACCTCTACCAGTGGCCTCGTCCCACCGTCCTGCCCAGCATCTCGCCCTACTGTCTCAAACTGGAGACCTGGCTGCGTATCAGCGGCGTCGAATACGAGGTGTCAATCGATGTTCTGCGCTTCCACTTGCGCCAAGTCTTCGCGCTTTGCAGAACGTCATGACCTACAGTCTGCGCTCCCGCGAGGGTATGCTTCCGTTCGTGGAGATGGACGGGGTCGAGTACCCCGACTCCGGCTTCGCCATACGCGACCTGACGCGCCTGCTGAACGTCGCAATCGACAGCCACTTGACGAAGGAGCAAAAGGCATCGGCTCACTCGATCGAGAAGATGCTGGAGATGTTGACTTTTGGGTTCGTTCTGTTCTACACCTGGGGCTGGGATTGTGTGCGCTCGCTGCGCCAAGCGTATTATTTGAATCGCTATGTAGCACCTACTCCTGGGTACGCTACGCCGAGAACGCCGACAAGCTGGTCGACTGGTTCAAGGAGAGCGCTGGCGACAAATTGACCCCTGCAATGTCGCTGTTCTTCTCCCTCTGGGCCTGGAGAATTGGGGCGACGGTAGGGAACGCAGAAACGACATTCTGTGTCCCCGTTGCATGTGTAATTGCGCACTTGTGCGTGTGGACTGCAGGTGAGGGAAGCGCTGCGCAAGCAGGGCATCGGACGCCACGAGCGCGCCGAGATCATGAACATGGGCAAGGAGGACCTCAAGGCCCTCTCTGATTATTTGGGCGAAAAGCCATTCTTCATGGGAGACAAGCCCACCAGAGTAATCAACTTGTGCTAGAGCCGCTTGTCCTACGGTACTCTGAAGCCTCGACTTGAATGGGATGGACGAAAGCCTGAAGACTTCACAACCAGGAATGCAACTGGCTCAGATGCCATCGCTACCCATCCTGCATACCGTAAACCATCCAATAAGCGCCCCTCCTGATCACTGTCGTGGACAGCATCCCGTTGGATGGAGGTGGGACGGAGGATAGGCGCTTGTTGGAGGTTTAAGGGTATATTCTTCAGGTTGACTGCGCGGCGTTCGGCGTGTTGGCTCAGCTGCTCTACTCTCCAATGGAGTCTCCCCACAAGGACTACATGAAGAGCGCCTGCGGGAACCTCGTCGACTTCTGCGCTCGCATGAAAGAGCTGGCCTTTCCGGACTGGGACACTCTCATGGAGTACAACGACACCCACTCCTGGGAACTCCCGCCCAAGAAGGAGTGATGATGACTACTGGCCCATACCACCAGTATCTTCTGTTTCTTCCGTTAGAAACCCTAAGTTGTTTACAGGGCACAATTATACAGCAGTCCACTAAAGACATTGAATGCTGTAAGCACGTACGCTGCACTGTTATTGTCATACCTGGACGTAGGGCAGGTGTGTGACGGTCTCAATGACGAGCTGCATGAGACGGTAGTTGAAGTTGGAGTAGCTCCAGAAGGAGTCTGGAGGACCCGTTGGTTGGAACTGACTCAGCATCTCGTTCAGCCAGAGCTCGTCCTGCAATTTGCGACTACGGTACGTTCTCCACTTGGAGCCATACGATGGCAAACAATACTGGTCGATTGCTACATTTCTGTGCTGAATCCAAATCTGTTGATAGCGACACTGAGGTAGTACATAAGAACGCGCCTCGCAAACAATTCATTCCAATGAGCTATTCCTCTACCTCCGTGTGCGCGTATTCGGGTAGTTCGAAGCACAAGTCCGGAGGGGGCCCATAGCCGCCCGTGTGGTCGAGCAGGTGCCGCAGCGTTATCCCCAACATGTCAGGAGTGTAGGGAGGATTGCCGTACCTTGAAATGGGAGAACATTTTGCCAAATTAGTACAAAGTATGCAGTTTCGTGGATTATGTCGCATGTATGTAAGTACGATACTTCTCTCCCAAAATAGCTCCAGGTCCAAAGACCCGGGCTGTGAGGTCGGGCAGAATTCCCATTTCTATCAGTCTGAAGACCGTCGTGGACATAATCGACTTTCCGATGCTCCCGGGCTGGAACCAGTCGTGTGGGGAGGCGCCCTTGTCGGCCTTGAAGTCACTCTTGCCGTAGGCGGCGGCGAATTTCATCTCTTCGCCCACCACGATGGCGAAGGTGAAGCCAAAAGAACGGCTGGGTTGGTACGGGGGTGGTTTCATTGAGGAAGACTTAATTGATTTGCACAATTCAATTTAAATTTAACTTCATTTGAATTTTAGATTTGATTTTAATTAGATTCAATTTAATTTTTGTAGGTAATTTAGTCCAGTTTACTTCAATTTACTAGTTAAAATATACTTAATTTTGCTTCAATTTACTAATTCCAATATACTTGATTCCATAAAGTCTAGTTTAATGTAACTTTAGCTTAATTTAATTTGCTTGAATTTAATGTAATTTAATCTCATTTTAACAAAACAATTAATGCAGTTCAGTTTAACTTAATTTAACTCAATTTAATTTAATTAAATTAATTTAACTTAATTTAATTTAATTTAGTTTAATCTAATTTAATTTAATTTAATTTAATTTAACTTTTTTCATTTAATTTTTTTTAATTTAGTTTAATTTAATTTAATTTAATTTTATAAATTAAATTAAATTAAATTAAATTTAAATTTAATTTAATTAAATTAAATTAAATAAATTTAAAATTAAATTTACCTTAATTTAATTTAATTTGATTTGATTTAATTTAATTTGATATGATTTGATTTAATTTAATTTGATGTAATTTAATTTAATAATTAAACAAATTAAAATTTAATTTAATTTAATTTAATATAATATAATTTAATTGAATTTAATTGAATTGAATTTAATTTAATATAATTTAATATAATTTAATTTAATTTAATTTAATTTAATTTAATTTAATTTATTTTAATTTAATTTAATTTAATTTAATTTAATTTAATTTAATTTAATTTAATTTAATTTAATTTAATTTAATTTAATTTAATTTAATTTAATTTAATTTAATTTAATTTAATTTAATTTAATTTAATTTAATTTAATTTAATTTAATTTAATTTATCTCAAATTAAATTTGATTTAATTTAGCTTTCATTTTGAATTAAATTGATCTCATTTAATTTAAATTAGTTTAACTTTATTTCATTTGAATTTAATTTAATTTCATTTATCTTTTATTTGTGATTTAGGTGCTTTAATTTAGCTTAATTCAATTTTCTTGTTTCGTTTTACCAGGGATTTGATATTCCACCATGTAGTCGCGAACCACCGTGTCGATGAGTCTGAGGTCGTTCTGAGTAAAGCCTTGGTCCGATCCGGGATAGTATTCTTTGGGGATTGTCTCGTCTTGCCACAGTGGCGGGGTGACTGGATAAGCGACGTGAACACCGGTCCAGAGAACGTAAAATGTGACGCCGCCGTTGGAATTATGATGCATGCTGATGGACCTACACATGAAATTGGAATTGGAAACAGTGGAAGCTGCAGTCCATCCAAATTCAATGATCGAACCTCGGCGATATGCCGAAACCTTGCAGGCTTCTGACTTTCTCGCTCAGCTCTCGCTCACTTTGGCTTACGGTGATGATACTCTGTTTGTTCTCTGGATTTCGAACCCAGATTCCGGCGCAGTATGCCGGTTCGCCCTGCCTGCCTCCATAGGCTTGGAATTTGACCGCGATGTAGCCATCTTCCTTGTGACTTTCGTCTAGCGAAAGACACTGTTCGATCGGCGTTTGGTGAGTGTAGCGCGTATTGCTCGAATAGAGGCCTGGATTGTGCCAGACGCTGAGGTGGTTCAGCTCCCCTTCCGGAGTGAAGAACCCGGCGACGTCGACCAGGGTGTAACCCAATCCTTGCGGGGGAGGGGAGGGAGTGCCGAATTGCACGTGTGCTTGGCCTTTGAAGTCGCGCTGGTACAGACTGGGGAACACGGGAAAGCCGGGAATCGACGACTGAATGGCGTCAAGAGACAGATGAGATATATGCGGCGATAAGTGGCCTAATGGATTTCTCACCGGTCTGACTTCCGTCAACAGATATCCCTGCTCCTGTTGTTGTCGGGCTCTGTCGATTAGTTGCAGCTCGGTTTCAACGTTCTTGAACGCGTCGTAGACGAATTTGAACTCGGGGCCCTCTTCTCTGACAAAGATGGCCGCAAAGGTTGGGGTCTGCGTGTCCGGATTGTAGACAGTCTGCAGCGACTGAAGCCGCATCCTCTTGTCAACGATGCTGACAAGGGCACCCTAAAATGGCCGAACATAGAGCGAGCTCGGGTTTCTCTGTGTCTGATGGGGCTCTGTGGTGTGGCAATTGAGGAAACAAAAGAAGGCATTGTACTAACTGAGCGAAGTCAAAGAAACTCCCGTACAGTACTGTGAATACAGTGAACTGTACCTACCCAGACAAAATCAACAGTAGTCCAATGCGCGCAACCTGCTCACCAGTTCAAATTGGCCTCTGTCCTGTGTGGAAACAATGAGAAATTCTTCGTTGATATCGGCAAGATTAACTTCGCTTGCCTGGACAAATGTATTAGGTTCTATTACTGTCACATCCGACTTCCCAGTTGTTAGGAACAACGCCGCCAACGAATAGCGAAGCGTCAAAACGCTCGTCATGTTTTCTTGAATTAGAGAAGTTTTGACCGCGTCAGATAGAACACCTAGTTGAAACGTAACAACTTGCTTCGGTGAGCGCTCACTAAAGTAGGCCTGGCCGCAACGACTTTGAAAACATGCTCGCTTAAGCGACGCCTATTGTTCAAACAAGACAACAGAGTTCGCGGGTCGTTGGCTGACGTGCGCACCAAACGGCAACTTTGCCGACACAGTATTCCATCGAATAACGCACAGTTGAAGTGTATCGAATTGCTTTCATTCTTCAGTTTAACAATACCGTATTTGGCCAAGCTAAGGTAGTGAAAGTAGATGTCAATTTAATGTATTGTCTGGATTAGTGTCATCTTCTCGGACGGCTTGTCTAAAAGTCCATTAGTGGCGGAAGTTCACTGCCTTTGGACCGGCGAATGCTCGTGAACGTTGCGAGTTTGGTGCGAGTTTGGTGCCAGTGCCACTGTGGTGCGAGACGAGTTCGTTTGGTCCAACCAAGCGGACACGAATATACCCCCTATCCTATCCGATGTGATTCATGCACTGTAGACGTACCTACATAACAAGGACCCGATCGCAAGCACCCTGGGCTAGCTTCAAAATCGATTTCACGGTGTTCAGTTTCTCTGTTTCCAACTATAGCTCAAAACAGATCGTGATCGGGCCACTGTCTCGTGTTGACGATGATGTCGAGGATCTCGCGCTCGCCCGAGCCGAAGACTTGATTAGTGGCCGAGACAGCGACGGACACGCCGTTGTCGGCTCGGATTATGATGCTTTGGCCTGTAGCATAGTTGAATAAATGAAGATTGGATCGACGACGACGACGACGACGACGACGACGACGACGAGTCGCGATTGCTAATACATGCGTACCGGCGACAACACCGCCTTTGTAGTAGGCACGGAAGATGAAGGGCCCAATTCTGAAGTTGATGTCCCATCCCTTGGCCTTTCCAACTCCTGGGCCGTCGTCTTCAATAGAGCCTTGACTCTGGGTGGTCATTACATCGGCGCTTTCTCTGGTGATCACGTCCGGCTTGGAGGTGAACTTGTCGGCACGAATCTGTGCGAGAAGCTCAATTGAGTGCATGGGACATATTCAGAGAGTGAGGGTTCAAGCATTGAGAAGGGTTGACTACTGCACGCATAGGTATTTTGATACCAAATCCCGATAGCTCGTCTCTCACCATGAATCTGAGCAGGTCCTCCTGGGTCATCATCCAGCCTCCTCCTGGGTGGATCCTCTCCAAGATGTGGCCGTTAAAGCCGTACGGGTCGATTTTGTAGAAGGGCACCGGAACCTGATGTGCACTTATCAGTAGAATTGATATCCCCTTAGATCCTGCTGGGTTAGCAGTCCAACTCTGTCTCAACTGCTGGGTTACCGCTAACTCGTTAACTTGGTCTTGCGGTTGAAAACCTGCTGATCAGTGCACCGCCAACCCAAGTTAGCCACGTAAGCAGACGTCTACAGACGACGCAAGATCTAATGGGATACTGCCACTGTAGTTGGTGTTCGCTACAGATGCTACTGGCTCCGAGCCGCGCACCTGAGGGTAGTAGATGGGCTCGTTGGGATGTCGATTGAAGAAGGAGCCCTCTATCTCCACAACACTGCTCATGTTCGACGGGCGGAAGATGCTGAAAGAAGGACGACTCGCGTCCAAATCCAACCCAAATTTGAGGCTTCCGCAATCCGTTCCACGCTTACAACGTCTGCATGGCGTCGTCGTAACTCATTCCCGTGACAGTTTC
>JASAMZ010013016.1:0-12500 GCA_030248115.1 Linhomoeus sp. GSCO2_2 | reverse complement strand
TTCTTTATAATGCTATGTTTGTCCCACACTCACTCACAGCTTCTGGGCGACATCACTGTAGTCCAGTCCAGTCACGTGTTCGATGATGGTTCCCAGCAGACGGAAGCCAAAGTTCGAGTAGGCATAGTAGGTGTCGACCCTGCCGCTCGTCGGTATGTTGTCGACAACGTAGGAGATCAGCTCGTCCACAGTCGCTTCCGGCAGCAGTTCCAACACCTGCAATTTTCCACAGTGTGACAGAATGACAGACGAGCACTTCGTGCGAACGACAGAGTGACAGACTCACCTCCCCGTACCTGCCCCATCCTCCGGTGTGCTCCAGCAGGTGCCTGACCCTGATGTCCAACACGTCCTGACTGTAGGGCTTCGACCCATAGGTCGTTCCCAACACGCCGTCCTCTCCAAACACCTTGTCCTCCAACCCAATGGCGCCTAGTTCAATTAGACGAAACATGGCCGACGATAGAATTGCCTTCGACACGCTGCCAATCTGCATAATGTCAGTAGTGAGGGATGGCTCCTGTGTGCGCCAGTCTTTGACTCCGTAGGCAGCGTGGAACTTCAGCTGGGAGTCTTTGACGAGAGCTATCTGCAGGGCGTTGATGTTGCGCTGGCGCATGTAGAAATGGACGTGCGACTCGATCAACTCCACGTCCCCTGGACCCCAGCTGGAATTCGGAATTTTGCTACGAAATTGCAAACGCTTGAAATGACGTACCGCATGCATCTCTATTCTCTATGACATAAAACGACCAGTTAGAGTCGTTACAGTGCTAAAATTCACAACAAGCTGTTTTAACAAGTCTCTTTTAAAAAGCGGAGTGGTTTTGAGCTTTGAATTTTTACTGAGATTGTAGCAAGGCCCTTTCCGGTTTCGTGCAGCGTCTTGGACTCTCCTCGCGACTACACTTTTTGGAGTGGTCTTGCTACGCAACATTGGTATCGCTCGGGCTTAATTCTTTACACCAAGAAAATCATGTTTTCAAACTAAATTTTAAAAAAGACACTGGAATCTAGCGCAAAACTACAGGTTAATTGTGAGCACGATTTGATGTTGGCTTGCAGTGAGCTATTCAGCGATGTCAAGACCGCCGCTCTCCAACGCACGAGTGCCAAGATATAACAAACCAAAATCTGCAGTTTTCATCGCGTTTTGGTTACTGTAGCCCTCTCATTGACCTTTTGAAACTTTTTGTTGTCGGATTCTTGCTCAGGAGGTCGAGCGCTTCATTTTGATATGCGATTCGACTAGGCTCGATGAAGTTTTGACTTTTCGCGGACATTACTTCGGGATACTGTAGCGCGCAATTTTTAAAACTTGTTATTATTTCGACGTCACAGTTCGCGAGAGTAGTCCGAGGGCTACCCGTCGATGTGTCGAACTCAACCCAGCGACGTCAGACAAGCGAGTTATTAAGCCCGAAGCAAGCGTGTCGTTTCCAGTTTTCGACGCGTTTTGGTTACTGTAGCTCTCTGTTTAAAGTTTTGAAACTTTTTGTTGCCGGATTCGTGCTCAGGAGCTCGAGCGCTTTACTTTGATATGCGATTTGACTAGCTTCGGTCAACTTTTGTCTTAAAATGGACCCCACTTTGGGATACTGTAGCGCGCGAGTTTAAAAACTTATTTCAGTTTTGAACACTCAGATGGCGAGAGGAGTCCGTAGGCTACTCGTCGATATCTCAAACTCCTTCCTACGACGTCGGGCGAGCGAGCTATTAAGCCCGAAGCGAGCGTGACCCACATACGCACGTACGTACGCACGCACGCACGCCGAGCTCTTGATAGGGTTCGCTCGGCTGAGGCCGAGCGAAAAAAAGTTGAGTTGTTTTATTAATACAGAGTGGTTTGTGAGTGTTTTAAAGTGGAAGAGTAAAAGAGTGGATACTTTTGTAAAGTATTTCGAAGCCTTTCCGATATGACGCGCGCTCGCCCGGAGTCCACTATTCATGCGCTACGTCTGACACGCTCCTTTCTGAGGGGTTCTTGCAAGGCAACATTGGCATCGCCCGGGATTAATTTTTTGAGCAAGGCACACGCATTTCTGAGCGGTTGTTGCAAGGCAACATTGGGATCGCCCGGGATTAATTTTTTTAGCAGACAAAGTTGTTCGTACGACAAGAGTTAAAAAACAAAAGTATTTCTTTAGGAATGACCGCTCAACAACTGCCTCAACGTAAGCTTTCAAACGGTCGAACGAATGCCGCTCTACAACGTACGACGAGCGAGTTAGAGCCAATTTGCTGTTTGAACCTTTGAGTTACTGTAGCTCGCCAAATTCAAACTTTCGAATCTCGACTTCTCATAACGGAATGATCAGTGAAACGAAACCTATTCAACAAACTCAAGATCGTCTCTCTATGACGAAAGACGAGCGAGTTAGAGTGATTTCTATGCTAAAAACGCGAGAATGTCGCTTTTCGTGGTGCGTGTTTGCGTAATTAACAAATTTTTTACGCCAAGTGAAAGAGCACGTCGGGACCTTTTAGTTGACCTATCGCACGCCGCTCTACGACGTAAGACGAGCGTGTTGGAGCCGTTTTGCGTTTTGGACCTTCGGGTTACTGTAGCGCGCGCAATTCAAACTTCGACTTCTCTTAACGGAATTATCAGTGTGCCGAAACCTACTCAACGAACTCAAGATCGTCTCTTTATGACGAAAGACGAGCGAGTTAGACAGGTTTCGCGTTTTAAACCTTTGGGTTACTGTAGCTCCCGAAATTCAAACTTTTGAGTTTCGACCAATAGAAGAACAAATGATCAGTGAGTCGAGAGCTATCCAACCAACCCAAGATCGTCTCCCTGCGACGCACGCTGAGCGAGTTAGAGCGATTTCTGCGCTAAAAACGCCAGAATGTCGCTTTTCGTGTTGCATGTTTGCGTAATTAAGAAAACTTTTAATGCCAAACGAAAGAGCACGTCGAGACCTTTTAGTTGACCTATCGCACGCCGCTCTACGACGTAAGACGAGCGAGTTAGCGCCGTTTTAAGTTTTGACCTTTGGGTTACTGTAACTCGCGAATTTCAAACTTTTGAATTTCGAAACCTCTTAGCTGAATGATCAGTGAGTCTAGACCTATCCATAAAGTCCAAGATCTCCTTCCTACGACTTACCAACGCCGAGATCTGAGAGCGTGACGGACGGACGGACGGACGGACGAACGTACGTACGCACGCACGAAAAGCTCTCGTAGGGGTTCGCCCGGCTGAGGCCGGGCGAAAAAATGCTGATTTTGTTAGTGCGAATTCTAACAATTGAAAAACATTTTTCACCACATAGGACGTAAGACGAGTGAGTCAGAGCCGTTTTGCTGTTTTCACCCTTGGTTCTACCACAAGTCAAAGTAGACGGGCTCAGAGAACCCTCCTTACCCGTCTAGTGAGCCGGCCAAATAATCCACAGGAATGTCACGCCCTTCCCAAAATCCTGGCACGGTAGGGTACGCGATTTTCTGCGTGGACCATAGAATTGCGTATTTCCACATTTGCATTCTCGAATTGAAATACGTGGCAATCTTCAGTGGCTTTCGGTCGAGGTTTTCTGCAGTTCTCGCAATGTTTTCGAGAGAGTCTTCAATTGTGACCTGCGTTTCTGCGGCGCTTAGATTTTCCTCCCAAATAGCCGAGCAGAGAACAGTGTCGCCGACCGTGTAAGGTTGGAAGCTAACCAATGTGTAGCCCTGAAGTAACAGTAATACAACAGGAAAGACTACTGAGAACACTACAGTGATTATTACAATTAATATATAAGTACAAGATCAAAAGATTGGGAGATTGGAACAAGCTGTGTGTGTAAAAAGTTCAACCTATACTTTGTGTCTGTCAAATGTTGGTGAACAGTATAGTGAACTTTGTACACATCGTTAGCCGCATCTGGAGAAAGTGTCTTGAGAATGTGTACCTTAATGCCAAGTGCAGCTATCCCCACGATACGGTTGTCTGTACAGCTGATCTGAAGCTCAGTGATATCGCCGCGTTCGCTATATGTTATCGGCATGATACGACGCCGTTTATCTGATGTTTCCTCCTACCTGTGTGAAAACGTCATATCCAACAAAAAAAAATTTGCCAAAAGTTTGGTGCGAGCGAATTCCTGTGTTCAGCATACGCATTTCTGTTTCCGAGTGCACATTCATCATTATCATCAAGAAACAGCTGTTCTGGCCATCAGACGAAAATCTCGATCTTGACATTTATTTAAAATTTTAATTTTAAATATCTCACAATTGGAATTTATTAAAAATGTAAACCTATGCCACAAATTCTTATTGGAAAATACGGCTTTACCATTTCCGCGTTCAAATTCGTCAAAAAACGACGTTCTGTTTTTGTTGATTTATGGAATTTTGAAAAATAATCACGTATTTCTATTAAATTCCATATTTGCAAAAAAATTTCTCTTGCACAACAAATTATCCGCAGTACATGCTTTTTCTATTTCTGAAAAAATTTCGCCGCTATATCATCAGGTGAAAAAGTCGATTTTCGACATTTCCATATTTGGATTGAAAATATCTTGAAATTGCAATTTTTAAAAACTGCAAAACTATGTCACAAGTCCTTATTGGCATACGACCTTTCCATTTCTGCATTCACATTTGTCAATAAACGATGTTGTATTTTAGTCAATTTATGCAATTTTGACCAATAATCGCGTATTTCTATTAAATTCCACATTTGCAAAAAATTTCTTTTGTGTTACAAATTATCCGCGGTCCATGCTCCTTCCATTTCTGAAGAAATTTCGCGGCTAGCGCATCAGACGAAGAAGTCGATTTTCGAGATTTTCGAATTTTAATTGCGAATATCTCGAAAATGCGAAATTAGCAACACAAACGGACACCGGATCCGTACTCAGCGACCTCGACTCTACTTGACCACATATGTCACATATTTTACTTCGGTGCCACGGACGGACGGACACACAGACAGACAGACAGACAGACAGACATTGTCATCCGTATATATACACCTCGCCGCGCTGAGGCGCGGCGAAAAAATGCGTACAACAGAGTGCATCTTGCAGTCTAGCGATCGGCCAATCCATTCGACAGTTCCATAAGAAACGGTGGTACATATGCAGAATTTAGATTTTTGAATTTTGCATACGTATATTCAAACATTTAATAAGATGCGCATTTCAAGACTTCAAGATTGCAAGATTTCAAGATTCAGGCATTCAAATCCAACCTGGTACTGATACAGCTCGTCCAGGCGTAGCCCGTCTTCTAACGGTATTCCGTACACGAATTTCTGCTTCTGTGGCCTAATTTTGGGAGTGATCCATATCGCCATTGCTCTACGGTCCCCATCCATTTCAAATCCACACAGCGACGCCAGCTGATAATTGGCTGTTTGCAGATCCATTTGTTGAGGAAATGGCCATCCTGTGAACTGCGTCAGGTTGGTCACTCTTTGGCCTAAGCCCATAATACCGGGCCTCGGTGGAATGGACCAGACGGGGCTTTTGAACACGCATCCCTCCGTCATGAGCATTTCTCTATAATTTGCATGGTATTATAGACTTGCTCGGCCATCAAAGTCCATCATTGCGCCAATTATGGAGTATGACGTTGTCAATGCCGTAGGTCTTGTGCAAAGCCAAAACTTGTGTAGGTTGTGTATGTTTGGTTTCAAAGCAAGTGCAGGTGTGCCTGCGATTTTCAAGCCAGGCGCAAAGCTACAGAAACTCTATTTGTGTAGTAGTACAGTCTCACAGTCACAATCAAGCGTCGCAAGCACACTTCAATCTCATCTGCCCACCTGTATTCATACTCCTTCAATTTGAGTTCGAATTCTTCTTCCTTTGTTACATATGGATGCGGCAACATCAACTCGAAATAGGTGCCGGTTTTCTCCGTTGAGAAGATCGCCGTAAACAGGGCTTCATCCATACTGTAGTGACTAGCGGCGTTCACGGAAATCAGACGATTGTTGCGCGATTTTCTGTCGATTTCCGCATAAAATTCGCGCGAATCGTGAGTGGAAACGAACAAGTAGCCACCATCTTGAGTTGAGACGGAATTATGTGTTAAACTGCGGTGCTCCGGCCGCCTAAATGGTCCGAAAGCAAAGGAAGAATCGACATCTTCCGTCCCTACCACAAGAGCGGCGCCTAATATGAGCAAGTAGATTAAAATATGGGCGCCCATTTGTTAATGTGGCAGCAATGGTTATGCAATAGTAGGTAGTTGTAATTACCTATTCCTATGCTGTAGGTACATAGGAACTCCTATCCTTAGTCTTCTTATCAGCCGGTCTATGCCATAGCAGAATGTTTGAACTTTGTAAGTGGCTTTTCCTAGTTTATGGCTAGGTGTGGTTGGTGGTTTGGGCGCAAGGGAATTCCAGTCATTCCCAGTAGAGTAGAGAACGTTGGCCATACACAAGTGCAAATGTGCTCCTGTGTCATCGTGTCCTGTCTACGTGGCAACCCTTAAATGCTATCCTGTTCACCATCACAGGCCAATGAGGAGGCCAAATTCCTCTGTCAATACCCACCCGGATAGGCGAGGCTTACGAGGATGCAGAATTTCACGTTCCCAGCACTTTGTTCCCAAGTGCGAGCAGTCGTGAGTCGTTGTGCGCTAAGATGTCGATTTGGCCCATCAGCCAGCACACAGCAAACGTGCACAAAGCGCTTTCCTTGCCTCGAGCAATAATATTTTGAACGCACAATAATGTTACCTATGAATAGATCCATGAAATGCATCAAAAGAGGTCGTGGTCCGGCCACTGTGTGATTTGGGTGACGAAGTCAAGCACATTCCCTGGAATTCCCGCCATTCTAGTGACCGAGATGGTGAACTCGACACCGTCGTCGCCTCTCCACAGTCGAGTGTAGCCTGATAGAACACTCAATGAACTGCAATTTACACTCGAACGCTGTAAATTGTACTTTTGAACCTACCGGAGACCACCCCGCTGTGACCGTATCCGTAGATTGGAGTGCCGTTGTAGTAGTCGTTGACGCCCCACCCCCGAGCGTAACCGTTGATTCTGTCGGGATATTCGGCGATTGAGCCGACGCTTCTTGTTGTCATGACGTCCGCTGCCTCTCTGGCGAGAATGTCTGGCCTGTCGGTGAACTTGTCCACGCAGGTCTGCAAAGCAACAAATGGTGTTACAGAGTCTATAATACAGACAAGACCACCTTTTGAAATGGCCGAAAATTTTCGAAGTGAAACGTGTTTGAAAAGCCTTAGGTACTGTAGCTTCGCAAGATCGGGACTCAGTCGGGCGATATCTAACGAGAGTTTGGCGTGCGAGCGTGCGTGCGTGCGTAAATACGTCACGCATTCATTTCTCGACGTTGGGACGCTCTAGAGCCTCGATTTTGGTGTCTATTGGTATAGAGCTGGTGGATGACGCTGTGAAGTTTTGCCACGACGAAGACATTTCACCGCGCGCGTTACAACGGTAACACAAAATCTGAAGGTAATGATGCAGCCGACTTGCATCGTAGAGAGGTGCGCAACATTTGAAAGCTCTTGGCGCGCTCTTTCAAACGATGTCAATAATTACGCAAATTTATAGAACGTGGAATTTTTGGATCATGAAATTTTTAGTTTGAAAGCCGTGATCTGATCCTTTGTGTTGCGCTAAAACTTTGTGAAATAAACACGGAATGCGAAGTCTGGTAGACAATTCTACAGACCATGAATCTGAGCAGGTCGGCAGAAGACCTCCTCCGGGGTGGTCCTTCTTTCGGATTTCGCCAACGAACCCATACGGATCAATCAGATAGCCAGGAAGGTGGGACTGCGAGTAGTAGATGGGCTCATTTGAATGCCTCTGGAAGAAATAGCCCCGCATTTCTCTAGCGGAAGTCACGCCTGCTGGCTCGAAGACTCTGCAACCGAAGTATACCTCGGGTGCCATCTTTTGTCATCATTGCTTCCTTGTTCCTTCACTCACAGCTTCTGGACAACATCACTGAAGTTGAGCCCAGTGACGCGCTCGATGATGGTTCCCAGAAGTCCGTAGCCAAAGTTGGAATAGGCATAGTAGGTGTCGACCCTGCCGCTTGTGGGTATGTTGCCGACGACGTAGGAGATCAGCTCGTCCAACGGCGCGTCCGTCATCAGTTCGAAGATCTGTGATTGTTCAATGTGTAACTTTGTACCTACCACGGTAACTTGACTTATATGGATACGCGTGAATACGAGCGCACCGACTCACTTCTCCGTACTTGCCCCATCCTCCGGTGTGCTCCAGCAAATGCCTGACTCGAATGTCCAACACGTCCTGACTGTAGGGCTTCGACCCATAGGTCGTCCCTAACACTCCGTCCTCTCCAAACACCTTGTCCTCCAACCCAATGGCGCCTAGTTCAATCAGACGGAACATGGTCGCCCCTAAGATCGCTTTCGACACGCTGCCAATCTGCATAATATCCGTGGCTAGAGAAGGCTCCTGTGTGCGCCAGTCTTTGACTCCGTAGGCAGCGTGGAACTTCAATTGGGAGTCTTTGACGAGGGCCAACTGCAGGGCGTTGATGTTGCGCTGACGCATGTAGAAGTGGACGTGCGACTCGATCAGCTCCACGTCCCCTGGACCCCAGCTGGAAGAAGGAGAACTTGGTATAAAACTGGTAATTTGGTACCATGATTGGTGCTCGCAGGAAATTTGTGCATTTCTCAGCTGAGCTTACGCGTTCCACCTGAACCCACTGCAGCATGTGGCCCAGAAAAGGGGCCAGCAAGAAGTGTAATACATCTTACCCGTCTAGCGAACCGGCAAAGTAATCGGCTGGAATATCGCGTCCTTCCCAAAATCCCGACACAGTTGGATACACGATTTTCTGGGTAGACCATAGAATTACGTATTTCCACATTTGCGTCCTTGAATCAAAATTCGTGGAAATCTTCAGCGGCTTTAGGTCGCGGTTTTCTGTAATTTTCGCTAGCTTTTCGATAGAATCTTCAATTGTGACCAGCGTTGTTGCGTCGCTTAGATTTTCCTCCCAAATGGCCGAGCAGAGAACAGTGTCGCCGACTGTGTAAGGTTGGAAGCTCACCATTGTGTATCCCTGAAGTTCAGGACTACTGGAGGAATACATCGCAAAACTTGCACAATGGAATGCTAATGTACACCAATGTTTGTTTTGTGATCCAACGAGTATCGAGTCAAGAATCGGAGTTCTTTCCTCAGTGTAAGATTTGAAAATATCTGCTACAGTACTTTGAAGCGCACCTGGTATTGATACAACTTGTCCAGTCTCAGCCCATCTTCCAATGACACCCCGTACACGAATTTCTGCTTTTGTTGCCTAATTTTGGGTGTGATCCATATCGCCATTGCTCTAGGGTCTCTCTCCATTTCAAATCCACACAGCGACGTCAATTGATAATTGGCTGTTTGATGCAGATCCATTTGTTGAGAAAAAGGCCAACCTGTGAGCTGCGTCAGGTTGGTCACTCTTTGGCCTAAGCCCATAAGACCGGGCCTTGGTGGAATGGACCAGACTGGGCTTTTGAACACACAACCCTCCGTCATGAGCATTTCTCTAGATGCGGAAAGTGATTTGGCGGTCTACACACGTATTGACAATTGCCCGCCAATCACAATCAGCTGTATTGTTGATTTGGCATATGTATGTTTGCCTGCCAATGACGTTTAGTTATGAGTCTGCACAGGCGATGCTAAAATTCACTTACGTTTGCGCAACTTTCAATCAACGCGCACAGCTACATACACAGACTGTACGTGCTGGGAATGTACATATTTGCCGGTTTGCACCCGACTTGCGCCTCTTTTAAGTCAAATCGACCCACCTGTATTCATACTCCTTCAACTTGAGCGCGATTTCTTCCTGCTCGGTTACGTACGGATGCGGCGGCATTAACTCGAAATAGGTGCCGGTTTTCTCCCTTGAGAAAATCGCCGTAAACAGGGCTTCGTCTTTGCTGTGGTGACTAGCCGCGTTCACGGAAATCAAGCGATGGTTGCGCGATTTCGAGTCGATTTCCGCATATAATTCGCGCGAATCGTGCGTGGAAACGAACAAGTAGCCGTCATCTTGAGTTGAGACAGAATTAAGGGTTAAACTTCTTTTCTCCGGCTGTCTGCATTGTCTGGACGCCAAAAAAGAATCAAAATCTTCTGCTGCTACCGAATGAACGACAACTAATAATACGACCGAACAGAATAGAGTTTGAGCGGCCATCGTCCAAGTGACAACACCGGCTGTGCAAGCATACACCTGCTACAAAGGACGTACGAGGCCTTTCTCTGGCCTCTCTTCTTATCAACCAGCCGATGCCACAGCAGACAGTTTGAACTGTGCATATGCCTACATAATGTTCCTGTAGGTGCGTTGTTATTGGTGCAGTTGGTGTGAGTCATCTGGGGCACTGCGAACTCAAGTCACTTGTTATAATGAAGTACAGTATCAAGATTATTAGCATACACACAGCAATTTGCACTGAACGGTTATGTATTCTGAATGTCCGATCTATTCACCACCACCTCAGAGGGTTCCTCGTTTCGGTAGCGGGAGTGGCGCTTATTGAAAGTTTGCGGTAAGATAGACAAGGTGTAGGTGATCGTTACAGAAAACTCTTTGTAGAGGGATTACGACGGTCTTCTTCTCATTTCTTGCGCCTACGCTTCAGAATTAGCTCAGAACGGCAGCCGCGATCAGCGTCATCTGTGATTTATCCAGTTATGATCCTGCGTGCAGATCGATAAAAGAATTGCCTGTTATACAATTCCAAGTCGACTCACCCCGATCGTAAGCCAGCCTGCCTTGCGGGCCTCCGTCCCGGCTTGAACGGCGCGGGGACCAAATCCACCCGGCTCCTGTTGGCCGGCGCTGCGCTTGGCTCGCATGGGATGCTTTCGCTTGCGAGTGCCCTTCTCTTGCTTCTTCTCTTTCACTCGGCAGTCGGCCTCCACGTAGATGCGCTCGGTGACGTCTCGGCCATTCTCGTCCTTGCCAGTCACGCACAGGCAGCCTGCCAGTGCCGTCGTCGTCGTCGTCGTCGTCGTCGTCGTCGTCGTCGTCGTCGTCGTCGTCGTCGTCGTCGTCGTCGTCGTCGTCGTCGTCGTCGTCGTCGTCGTCGTCGTCGTCGTCGTCGTCGTCGTCGTCGTCGTCGTCGTCGTCGTCGTCGTCGTCGTCGTCGTCGTCGTCGTCGTCGTCGTCGTCGTCGTCGTCGTCGTCGTCGTCGTCGTCGTCGTCGTCGTCGTCGTCGTCGTCGTCGTCGTCGTCGTCGTCGTCGTCGTCGTCGTCGTCGTCGTCGTCGTCGTCGTCGTCGTCGACGTCGTCGTCGTCGTCGCCGTCGTCGTCGTCGTCGTCGTCGTCGTCGTCGTCGTCGTCGTCGTCGTCGTCGTCGTCGTCGTCGTCGTCGTCGCCGTCGCCGTCGTCGTTGTTGCCGCCGCCGCCGCCGCTGTTGTTGTTGTTGTTGTTGTTGTTGTTGTTGTTGTTGTTGTTGTTGTTGTTGTTGTTGTTGTTGTTGTTGTTGTTGTTGTTGTTGTTGTTGTTGTTGTTGTCTGTTGTTGTTGTTGTTGTTGTTGTTGTTGTTGTTGTTGTTGTTGTTGTTGTTGTTGTTGTTGTTGTTGTTGTTGTTGTTGTTGTTGTTGTTGTTGTTGTTGTTGTTGTTGTTGTTGTTGTTGTTGTTGTTGTTGTTGTTTGTTGTTGTTGTTGTTGTTGTTGTTGTTGTTGTTGTTGTTGTTGTTGTTGTTGTTGTTGTTGTTGTTGTTGTTGTTGTTGTTGTTGTTGTTGTTGTTGTTGTTGTTGGTTGTCTGTTGTTGTTGTTGTTGTTTTTGTTGGTGTTTGGAGTTGTTGTTGTTGTTCGTTGGTTGTCTGTTGTCTGTTGTTGTTGTTGTCTGTTGTTGCTTTGTTGTTGTTGTTGTTGTTGTTGTTGGTCGTTGGCGTTGTTGTTGTTGTTGTCCTGCCACACTGCTGACCTCTGGTGTTCTTGTAGCATCCATCCTTCAGGCCATTAACTTTTGGCCTCAGTCCCAGCACTTTTTGCTATTGGCCCAGTTGTTTCATTCTTTCGCTTGGCTGTGTGAGCCCAGCAATGTGGTTCTGTGTGTGGGTGCAGCATGGAAGCTTGCTGTTTGCATGCAGCAAGCGTCAAGGGCTAGAGAAATGAATAGGTATAGTGAGAATGGTTCCTGGTTAGTGAAATCCCCCATAACGTAGTGTAATCACAAAGAAGTGTTCACATCAGCATGGTGTGAGATAGTCAATGTTTGTATTTCCATGGTGTATAATACCTACTGATAACCATGTTTGTAGATAAAGATCACATCCCTGCTAAGTGACTATGTTGATGTGATTTGTATTCTTTTAACTTGCTGAGGTTTATCTTTTTGTTAATCTTGTGCATACATATGCCATGCTATTAATCTGTAGCCCTATCCACAACTGTCAAGAGTGCCACTGCTTGTCTAATTATAGGCTATTGTGTCTTTTCTATTTTAAGTTCAGTTTATATTTTGTTTTTATTGTTAAGAGACTAATTAGGATATGTACCAAGTTAAAGGCTACATT
>JASAMZ010013014.1:0-10372 GCA_030248115.1 Linhomoeus sp. GSCO2_2 | reverse complement strand
TTTGTAACTTACTTCGTTCAGTTACGTATACTTCACACCGTTAGTCAGGACTGACATCCTCGTCGGACCCCCATCTTTAGTCGGGACTGGACATTCTCAATCGGGACCCCCCCAGTCTTCGTCGGGAAGCATATCTCGTCGGGACCCCCATCCCACTCGGGATCTCACGTTATTCATAGAAACCAACCCCATTTCTTTAGTTGGGAAGCATATCTTAGTTTCGAACCCCCATCTTAGTCGGGACCCATATCTTAGTCGGGATTGACATCTTAGTTGGGAACCCCATCTTAGTCGGGAACCCCCATCTTAGTCAGGAAGCATAGTCTTAGTTTCGAACCCCCATCTTAGTTGGGACCCATATCTTAGTCGATAATCATATCTTAGTTGGGAACCCCATCTTAGTTGGGAACCATATCTTAGTCGGGAAGCCCATCTTATTAGAAACCCCCATCTTAGTTGGGACACTCATCTTAGTTGGCAACCCCATCTTAATCGGGAAGCCCATCTTAGTTGTGACCCCCCATCTTAGTTCTGTTCCCCAATCTTAGTCATGACCACTATTATAGTTGTGCCCACTGGCACTGTCATACTGTAAATTGGGAAAGTTTGGACATGAAAGCAACTTTGGACAGTAGGTAGCCCTCTTTCTAAACGTTTTGCATGTCTGAATAGACAATTTTGTGTACTTTGCAGTACTTTGTAAGCTCTGAGAGGGAGTTTGTCCAAACCAATGTCCGAATGAGGATCTATACAGGCTGTGTCTGAACATTTCTCTCTTTAAACTTTTCTGACTTGCAGTAGTCGTGACTCGCACCTATAATTTTGTGGAGTGTGAAAGTAGCAATACATTTTTTTTTTTTTTTTTTCTTCGAACAGTCACGTATTGCTTATGTGCATACTGTCCAAATCTTCCAGTGACATGTACCGACGGTATGTTGTGTACAACACCTAAAAACTTCTATGTTGCCTACTTGGTGTGGCCGAGCCACTTTGGTCTGTGGCGGATGCAATGCACTTGTTACTGGCCGAGTCACACTCGAGTCCCGGGCAGCAGTGTGTCTTGGTGTCGCGACAATACTGGCCTTCTTTGCGGCAGTGCCGTTTGAAGAAGGCCCTCAAAACAAATTTCTGAGCTGTAGCCTATTTGCTTTGCATTGAGAAAATGTATCGTACCTAGTATGTACTTTACATACACCTACATATCTAGTGTGGTTGAGCGCTGTCACTCCACAGAATAAACTGGCTCAGAGTAAAGCCGCGAGCAAAAACACCTTGCGATGCTACTGCGCTACAATTTTGATTATTCTTTGATTATTTGATGGATACAACTTGTAGTTTCCACTACTACCAACTCTGTCGACTTGGAGCAGACAAATCCGGAATCACCGAGGTCGATTGGCTGACATCTTTCTGTTGGGAAGAGGCAACAAGTGTTGTTTCGGTAGTCTTCTGGGCAGCGTTGCCCTGACAGCACGCAGCTGCGACGACCTTCAGTTTCTGTGACGTGGGAGAAAGCCATCGTTGCACAGAATGAATAATGCGTCACAATTACAGATGCAGTCACTTAAACTGAGGATTACCCGCACCGCAGTTGACCGCTATGCAGAGAATGAAGACAGGGCTTCTCAGTACGTGCATCTTAAGAACCAGCTCACTTTGGGACAGCAGCGATTGCCACTGATTCGCTTGAGAAAACCTGCTTAATAAATAATGGTTGCACAGAGGCACAGAATGCGCATGAATTCTCTCAAGCTGTCGCCTATTTAAAGTCAAAATGCAGTTGGGGGAGAGAAGCTGTTCAGCTATCCCTACTCGTCTGCGTTGGCCTCGCAGACATGAGGTTCTAAATTGAGACCGTTGAAATAAAATGAAATGCTTTGAAACACCACGACAAACAAAAGGTCAAACTCTTAGTATAACTTATTATCAGCATGTTGAAAGTTTTTGCTCACAAAGAAACAAAACTTGAAACGCCACAAATCGTAGGCAGGCACATGTAACGGTAATTCCCGTACTGTGCCGCAGTATCTCAGAACAGGAGCGCGTTGATCGTCATCACTGGTGTTTGACACAATTGACCTGGCATCAACCGAGGCAATTGGACCCTGAATTTGGTTTCTTTTTGCAGCTGCTTCTTCGGAATACCTTCCACCGTTAACACCATCACTCAATACGTCCGACTCCTATAAAAGAACACCATCCAAGAACATATGTCAAAAGGCCATCGCTACATTAGCATGCATGTGATAGCCTCTTCGCTGGCTGCCGCGTTGCATGTTGGGAAAATAGATGTTGCACCTCTTGAGCATAGTCTTCTCTCGGCTGTCTTATGGGTGAAGGCGGATGTAGTCCTCATAGCCCTCAATGGTGCTGGAGTTCCTGATGCCCTCCTCTGCATGGCTGACAGCCTCCAAGCAGTCGCTGTTAGCCGCTTCGCTCAAGTATGCGGCGTTCCGGCGGGACGTGATCTTTGAATGATAGAAAAAGTTTAACAACAGGAGGGATGGGGGTTGACACCTTCCCCACCCCACCCCCCAGGCCAGAAGCGTACCACACTCCCCCACCCCACCCCCCCCCCCCCCCACAACAGATCACAGGGGAGGGGGACCCCACCCTACTCCCTGGCTTCCCCCCCCCCTCCCCGCCCCCCCCCCCCCCCTGCCACCCATTCCTACGCCTCCAGGCCTCATCGCCGTGTCCCTTATGAACTCACACGTTGGTATTGATTTACTTAGTTGCCACCCCGCCCCCCTTTCTATGATGGCGAACCACAGTAAGACAAATAGAAGCAGCCAATAGGATTGTTACAGCGTCTTTGATGACTTGGAAGTACTTCTTGTCAACAACTCTGACGTGTTCGTTGAACGTCGTCTCATTCATGCGGCAGCTGCTTCTCTGCAGTTTCATAATCAGAATGAAGTCCAAAGCCTTTATACCGCACGCCAGGATGTTATCTTGTGGCGACGCGTCCTATAACATCTGATCGCTTCATCAATTTCCTGGGACTGTACATACTATTGGGATTGGGATAGTACTGTACTATTGGGATAGTAGTAGTATTGGGAAATGTCGGCACTCATCGCTTCTGACTGAATACGAACACTACCATAGATAGTTAGCTGGGTTGCCATACACAGGAAGCAAAGCTTGGACTAATGGTTATAAGTGACTGGGGTGATAACGCTTAACGGGTCCAGAGGTGCCACCTTTGGGTGCGGGAATAAGAGTTCCTCACTGCCTCTCGAAACCTAAATTACAATGGTAATAAGAATGTGTACAGTGACATACTTGCACTTCTCGTGTCCCGCTGACGCAGCAGTTGCCAACGCTTCGCAACCGTCTTCACCACTGAAGTCGTAGTCTTTGGCAAAGGCCATCAATCCCTTTAGAACCTATACTGGCGGTTTTAGAACCTCATCATAGCATTCTGAGTGAGAAATGACAGCATTTGGCACATATCTCTCATAGCTGAACTCGGGAATGGTGAAGAGATGAACCTTGCCATGTCATCGTTATTCGTCCGGCTAGTACAACAGCAGCAGTAAGGACTGTTAGTAGGATGCTGATACAGCGACAAAACATACTTGTGGTTGTCAATGGCAAAAGGTGGTTATCCACGTAACCAAAAGAGGATCGTGGCGTTTCAGTTTAGGCGACTGGTGAACTGCTTCTGGCCTTATAGGGAAGCTTGACGACGTGTCGCTTGCGTCGAAATCGCCATTAAATGGTATGATTAGATGAGCGCCATCTGGTTCTTCTAAGCGTCAGTTATGCGAAGACTGAGCCTAGTGTAAGCTGATTTTCCCGTCAGCGGCTGATGTCAGACAATCACAAGCTCGCTCTATGCACAAGGCTGCGTTACCAGAACTCCTCGAATTACGCGAATACAAAGTAGACCTCTTTTCGCCAGTGAACAGTAAACACTTTCATCTCAAGAATTACTTCAGTTGCTTGATTACTTATCCGGACGACAAAGAATTCGAAAATTTGCTGAATTTGTGACTTTTCGCCAAAAAAGTTGTGGAATTCCCGGAGCGCGCATTAGTGATGTCGGCCAGAGGAAAGGGAGGGATCTGAAGAGGTGGAGTGGAAGAGGAGGTTCTACCACCAAGAGAACTGCCCCCAAGCAGAGAGAAGACAAGTCGAAACAAGATCGTAGGAATAGGATTCGCAATTTACGAAATTTGTGCACAATAGAACCGTCGCCTTAGTGCCAGTCATACGTGTAAGCGCCAACCGGCCAGGGGGGGGGGGTCGGGGGGGGGGGTATAGGACCCCTCAGGGGGGGGGGGGGGGGTCTGAGGCCCCTGGAGGGGGGTCAAATGACCTAAAAATTTTGCTAAAAAAGTACCAAAAAATAAGAAAATTTTGCAAATATGGGCCAAAAAGTGCCAAAAATCGCTTAATTTTGGTCAAAAATGTCCAAAATATAGCGCCGCAGGCGAAAATTTTGCTATTTTAAAGTGCCACAGGCGAAATTTTTGCCATTTTTAAGCGCCGCAGGCGAAAATTTTTGAAATTTTAGGGGGGGGGGGGGTCTTTTGGGGAAGGCGGGGGGGGGGGTACCTGGGGGGGGGGTATGGGGGGGGTACACTTTTCGCTGAGGGGGGGGGCTTACCCCCCCCCCCCCCCCCATACCCCCCCCCCCCCGGTTACACGTATGGTGCCAGTCATCTACTGATGAGGTCGCGCTGGCACTTCGTACCTGAGGCTAGATCTAGCGACCGAAACTCAGCTAACGCTTGACGTCTGTGATGATTGCGTGCAAGATATAGAAATTATGTAGGTAGTTAGTGATCGCGATACTTCACGTATTCAATTAATATCTGCTTGTTCACTTCCGCAGAAGCGGCAACCTTTCCCATCTCCTTGTGAGAAAGAGCGACGTTGCGGCTCAATAGCTACATACCTTTTGCGTTGCAGTTGTGCCATAAAGGATAGACCACAGCCAGACTATGAAACCATTTGTGCTACAATGTTGACATAGCAGCACTCCCACACCTTGTAGAATATCGTCGTCGTTGTCTGAAAGTCCGCCTGCTCGAGTTTGCCGGTGGGAATCATACCCAAGGTTGATCGTAGCACGATGAAGCTGCCCGACTGGTGCATGGGCTTCGGCGAAATGAAATCGTAGTAGTAGTCGAGCCCTATCAGAATGTCAACGCTTGCGTCCTCTGTGATCTGTGCTGGAGGGTCAGCGAATGGCAGGCTGTCAACGCAAAGGTACTTCAGTGGCAACGGGACGCGTCTGATCGAAGTGATAATGACAGGGACCTGATTCGCCTGAATTTCCTTGAAGGAGCCGTTCAACAACTGAATCTGAAGCTTCACTGAAGGAGCCGTGACAGGCTTCACACGAGAGGCGCCAAAGGTGGCGACGTTCAGAGTTTGGTGCGAATCAGGGGACAACTGTAGCGCTGTGTGTCGCGAATGGCGATTGATTATTGTTGTGTTTCGTTGTCTATGCGCTACCGTAGCTAATTAGGTTGTTTCTAGTTGCGCGAGGAATGGTTTTGATCAGGGATCGATAGTGTGTGCTCGCCTTGGTGCGTGTTAGGGGATGTGCGCGAATACGACGTTGATCGAGGAGGGAAGAGGAAGTTGGGAGAGAAATTAGCGCCGTCAATCGATTTCACTGATTTGCAAGTGGCAATTGTCAGAATCACGGAGCAGCGGCACTGGTCTATCAAAGGAATCTCTGAGTTATCAGCGAATTGTAATTGCGGAGGATCTGGCTACGAAGACAAGCTCTCCCTACAACTATAAGAAGCCCTCCATTCAAGCCGGACTTCGCAACATGGTGGCTTCTTCAATCGAGACGGATCAGCGACAAAACCAGGCTTGAATCTCTGAAAATTTGTGCGTTCCTGCATCGAATTCGGCTTACATTCGGTCAAATTCTACTCCTTCTTCAATTCACAATTGAAAGTCACGTTCGAAATGCCCCGCACAGTCAGTTCCGCCGCCGGCGGACCCCCCGCAGGGGTTCAGGCTGCTTCATTGGATTTGGAATCGTACGCAAAGGAGGCCATCGAAGAACACTTGCAGGCGATTGAGAACTCTTGTCCCGACCTCAGAATTCTAGTGTTCGCTTTGCAGAGAGCTAGTAGGGCCGCACAGTTCCAAGGAGCAAAGGGTCTTCCTGTAGTCGGGCAAATTTCGATTGAACGAGGCAGCACGCAGTATTTGAATTCCCTTGCCCAACGATTCAGTGACGCTCTCTTCTCAGTGGCTACTAGTATCGATTTGGATCTCAGTGCCCCTGACGACGCTAGTGATGTCAGTGTGGGTAGTGGAAAGTCGCGCAAATCCACCTCATCACGACTCGAAACGCTAGTCTCCACTTTGATCCAACAACAGAGGGAGGATCGAGAGGCCAGTGAGAGAGCTCACAGGGAGGAGATGCAGGAGCGTGAACGAGTTCGTCAAGAAGAGATGCAGGCACGTGAAATTGCTCGTCAAGAGGAACTGCAGGTTAGAGAGCAGACTCGTCAGGAGGAGGTGCGGCTGATGCGCGAACTCATAGAGCAGCGCTCTTCAACTCCCGCAGTGCAAATTGAGTCACAGAGAGCTTCCACGCGCACCACTGCGGCGCAGCACATCAAAGCCGACCAGAAAGAGCCCCCCTGTCCCTCTTTCACAGGCGAGGGTACTGACTCGCGACTGAGCGACTTTTCGGTGTGGCTGGTAGAGTTCACTGAATACACGACAATGTTCGAGTACACCGACAGAGGCAAGCTCTTCTGGTTGAAACAGAAGCTCACTGGAGCTGCACACAGTTACATGCTTTCTCTCGAAGAGACAGTGAAGTCAAACTATGAGCAGTTGGTACAGGCGCTGACAAATCACTTTAAGGACACTTCTTCAGTGACGCTGAGATACAGAGAGCTCTTCCAGTGCCGACAGCAACACAATGAGACTTGCGCAGCGTATTACGATCGCCTCTCTGAACTCATGCGACGAGCCGAAAAGCTTGCCCCCTTCTCCGCCAGTGTCGCCAAGAAGCATCTGTATTTGACTGGCGCGCTCGACAAATTCAAATCAGATCTTCTCTCCAAGTGCGATGATGATACGTCGTTCGAGCAACTCGGCGAAATCGGCAAAAATCTGGACCGTCAGTACGATGATTTGAGCCTCTTGAAAGTGCGCACAGAGAGCAACATGCCTCAGAGCACTCAGCAACGCAATCGATTCACCTCGTCGCCACAGAACAATTTTCGTCCAGCTACTGGAACACTCATGAACAGTACGGGTCAACGCGGGAGAGGCTTCAGGTTCACTGGTGGGCAGCGTAAATGGTGGTGCGCTTTCTGTAGAACAGACACACACAATTCAGTGAACTGCGAGATATACCCAGACGCGAACCGTCGTTTGACGTTGGTGAAGTCCAGGCAGCTGTGCCAGAACTGTTTGCGACCCAGTCACACTACGTTTGCCTGCCCCGATCCGACAAATTGTCATAACTGCAATTATCGCCACCACAGTAGCCTCTGCTTCAAGAAACCCAAGTCGACGACGGCGCTAGCTTTCGATGACGCTCTGAAGGCGCCTTTCGATGACACGTCTGAGAATTCTCCCTCCAATCAGACGTCACACTCCAATGACACTTCTTCACCAGCCTTGCTGGTCTCAGGCGACACTGTCTACATGCAAACGGCGCGCACCACAGTCTGTGACGCAGACAAGCAATTCTCGCGACAAGTTCGCATTCTCTTCGACACGGGCAGCGTTCGCTCATACGTCACTGACGAATAGCTATTTTCTTAAAATGGCAATTTTGCACAAAATATGACCGGATAACAGATACATTGGTGAAAATTGTAATTTCTACTACATTGTGATCTAAAACTCAATATTTTTTACCTCCAAAACACAAAATTTACATAGTTTGTGTACTCCAAGCACAAAAAAATTCCTATTTTTTCCCAAAAAAAGCACAAAATGTGCTTATTTTTTTAACCATTATAGCTTTGAGTAGGCCAAAACACGTGTTTTCCTATTTTTTTAGGTTTCAAATGCAGAAAATTGTTAAATTTTATGCTCCAAATATGTTGTTTTTTTAACTCAAATACAAAACTCTTTCTCAATTTCTCAACCTCAGCTACAAGAACACTTGGTTATTTCTACGTTATGAATACAAAATTGATTAATTTGATATCCAAATAAAGAAATTGCTATTTTCTTAAGCTTTAATTGGGTGAACACAGGAAGTGCATGTATGTATATGGCTAATTTTGTTTGAAATATGACCAGATACAATAGATACATATGTGAACACTGAACATTGTAATTTCTGCTACATTTGTGATCTAAAATGTCTTATTTTGGTTGCAATATGTGCATATGTATCTACAACCTATGTCATTTTTTGCAAATAACACACGTTTGCCAGTTTGACATGACGTGTCAACTGTTCAAGGCAACATGACAACTGCAAGTCTTACGAACATCTTTCTACATAACTCACAAAAAGTTACTCTGTATTATTCACGAGAACATAGAAATGTATATATTTGCATGGTAGAAACAGCATCTGACTAATGATTTAGCACATCAACAACTATTTTGCACTCACCATGTGATGGGGATGGGATGGGATATTGGAGAATTTTGGTTAATTTTGTCATAGAATGTGTATATAGCTGGCAATAGACCATTGTGTTTCTAGTTTTACAAGTCATTTAACTTGCCGACACATGTCATTTTGACATGACATGTGAGATTTTCAACAATTTTGACATTTAGGCATGGGCACAGAAAATCAGGCATATAATTCAAATTCAAGGGTTCAAATTAAACATCCACTGCTGCACAGGTAGTACTGAATGAAGTCTCATGTAATTGCCACTATTTTTCTGCAGCCCTCAAAACAGTGCAGTAAGGGGGCGTGGCCTTGCTGACAACCAATCATAAAATGGCCCAAAAACGCAACATTTTTGCATAGGCCCCCTCTGCTTTGGCGCCATTTTGAGGCCCTTTCGAGGGCGGCCCGGCCGAACCGGCTCTTAAGAGAAGGCCCCCCCCCTCCCATCCGGCTCTGTGAGGAGCCCGACCGGGCTAGGGGGAGGGGGGACGTTTCGCTTTTTGGGGGGTCTGAGAGGCCCGAATTCCAGTACTTTTTGACGTTTCGGGGGGGTGCTTGGATTTTTAGGACTTCCCTAATGTCTACAACACAGGCGTGTCGTCGAAATCAACTGAGTGGGTACGCATTACGAAGTTTGTGAATGAGGGGGGGGGGGGTGTTTCTTAGCGATGGTTCCATTACGTTGTTGCTGAAATCAACTGAGTGGGTCCCGAGTACGCTATACTACTCGTCGTCCTCGTCGTCGTTGTGAGTCACTAAAAGTCGCTTCGTTGAGACTGCAGTGCCGCTGGGTTACATTTCGTGCGCTCTCATGGCTGCCAGCACTGTGCATAGAAATGGTTTATGGCGACGTTTCGCCCACCCTTCCGGCGGGCTTCTTCAGGCCAGGTTACCGCCCTAAATAACAACAGCAAGTCGCATAACAATATGGATAACAAGCAGTTGTCCGCGTCAGTTGTCCGTTGTCCATATTGTTATGTGACTTGCTGTTGTTATTTAGGGCGGTAACCTGGCCTGAAGAAGCCCGCCGGAAGGGTGGGCGAAACGTCGCCACAAACCATGTCTATGCACAGTGCTGGCAGCCATGAGAGCGCACGAAAGTCACTTCGCTGTATGTGGTCCGCCTGCAAGTAGCGTGGTGATGGGCCCTTCTTCACTCTGCCGAGGAGATGCAAGAAGACTACCCCGTTGGTGCGCTGTGTTCAGTTCAGGGTTGAGAGAAAGCACGACCTCACAAGGCGGGTGGGGGGGGGGGGGGGGGCTGTTTGCTGTGACGGATAAGAAGGGTTAGGTTTATGCAAAGTCTGGCTCACTAGGTCAACATTGCGAAAGGCGCAGCTTGCAGCCTTTTCAACGCTGAGGAAAAGAGCATTTCTTGCTACATTGTAGTGCGGCTCTTGCGTTACATACAGTCTACTCTGTAACCGTTGTACTAATACCAAATCAGGGAGTGATGTCTGCGGAAGAGGCTCAAATCGACATGAAAAAACTGGACTATGGCCCAGAGTTGATCTTCTTGGGACGGGGACAGTTTGGCATTGTCTACAAGGTAAATGCTTATTGTTTATGGAATCTACGTACCATAAGTACTCTAATAAGTCAACCCCCTTAGAGGGAGATTGACGAATAAGCCTTTGGAGGCTTACTAGAGTATTGACGGCATCACGTCCCCCACCCAACCGACGCATTCCACGCACAAGTGTGCTTTATATAGGCGCAGTACGAGGGCACAGGCGCTGTCGCTGTGAAGCACGTCTCGCTGAAGCAGCCACTGGGCCAGTCTCAGTA
>JASAMZ010013013.1:0-30601 GCA_030248115.1 Linhomoeus sp. GSCO2_2 | reverse complement strand
GCGGCCGATTCGCCGTCGGTGGCGGCTGAGGCGGAGACGCGACTGTCGCCGTCGTCGGCGTTGACGATCATGGAGGCCAGGTCGGCCGAGGAAGCGCCGCCCAGGGGCGCCGGCGGGTGGGCGGCCGCGTGCAGAGCCACCGTATCCTCAGAGGTGAAAGGGAACTGGGGAGGAACCTGCTCGGGGTCGGGCACCTCGTCCATCGCCTGCTGCTCCGCGGCAGCCCCTCCTTCTTCCATCGGCGCCGCCGACGTCGGCGTCTCCTCCGCTAGAACACCAGACATCAGAGAGATGGTTTGGGTAAAGTGCCTTCTGCGCTGACGCGCGCTGCACATCAAGCGCCCAAGCGCCGACCACACAGCAGCTCGTGGAACTCTTCCGCCAGGTGAGACGACGACGCCCAGGCTCCTCCTCCACTCTTGAGGGCCCACAGCAGCGGTTACCTTCAGCCCAAGGGATGACAAGTGGGGCACATGTAGGGCGCAACTTTGGCGCCAGGTTGGTAGATCTTCCGACTCAGGCGGGCGACGTCTTCGCTGCTCTTCCATATCCGCGCCATCGACTACTACCAGTTACACCCCAAGTCCAGACAGAACTAACCTAGGAGCGGCTGTCCGTTGAGGGCGCCCTCCTCTTGGCCAGGATGCGCAGAATCTACCACTTCCATTGGTTCTTCCTCTTCTATCGCCTCCTGAAACACACACACTTGGGTATATCGGCCACTGAAGCAATGCGAAAACTTCGAAAGAAGACTATCGAACCTGCGCCGCTTCATCCAAAGACTGAATGCTCGGCGCGTCTGACTTGTCTGCAATCGCGAGTTGCTCGTCTGCGCTGTCGGCGGAGTCGCCTTCTTCGAACTCTGAAGAACGTCGCACAGTTAGAAACCGGCATTCTGTGAGAACACTCTGACTGAAAGCTACGCTTACTGCCGCTCGTCTTCCCAGTGATGTCAAAGCGAAACGTCTGCGGATCCTCGCTTTCATCGATCAACGCCTACAGGAGGAGATGGCACAGAGGTCCACCATCAAAGGGAGCGAGTGGTAGGTAGGTTAGGTAGTAGCAGTCTACTGTCTGAGCCAGCTGTGCCTATGCGAGTAAAATGTGTTGTTGCCACGCATCATGTGCTGGCTCCTTGATGGAATGTGTAACGCTGCGCGATATGCGCGCTCTTCCCTTCTTCATTACATTGCAGGTACATAGGTAGGCTCAGAAGGACATACGTCGCCTGCTTATGCGCACGAACTATAGCCGACCTCAAATCGACCTACTCCCAACGCTTTGCCGTATTCATTCAGTTTCGGTTTCGTTTCGGACATAGGTATTGTGCGTTTGTTGGCCTTTGCTGCTAGCTGATTGTGCATTTCTACTTTCGAAACTCAACAACACCGAGTGACGTGTGACGTATGTTGCTGGCGCTGGGCGCTTGATTGCACTCACAAATCTGTGCTGGCTAGAAAAAACAGTCCCAAGGCGCAGAGACAATCGCATGATGTTGGGAGCAACACCCCAAAGATTACAAGTGGCTTGGGGCGAACGAATGGACAGAACAGCGAGAGGCCGAGCCCATGTCCATGAAGCGTGAATAAGGAGAAAATTATCTGTCGGCCGCGCTCGGCTGAAACGCATGAAACCCGACTCAAGTGCAAGTATATCCGTTCCACAAGGCATTAGTCCTAGCCCTTCTTCCAACGGTCCCACTATGAAAGCGGTCCAGCCGCCGTCTGCCTCCCTCTATGGAGGACGGAGCTTCGAAAACATGAAACTAAAACCCCCCGCTTCCGCCCATTCGTGGCGCAATGGCAATCGTATTCCACAGCTTGACAGAAGCCCATCCAACAACATAACGATAGGCAAGAGTGAGACGCAAACCGCGCCAATCGTCGGTTCTCATTAGTGATGGCCCTTCTAAGCTAGAACGCTTTGCCCGCTGCAACACCAGAGACCAAAGAACAAGCCGCCTCTCATATTTCAAAATCGATCCCTGCAGCAGTTGCCCCTTGCAAGAAAAGGAGAACGAACGGACAAACGACGGTCCTACTGGTGAGACGCAGTCGGCCCACAGTGGTCTCCAGAGATACGAGCCGCTCTACATTCCAACTACGACGAACCCGTCCTCACTCCCACCGGATCCTTAGTTTCTCCTAGCTACTGCACAAACTGTGCTCCCCTTCTCCGTCTCTTAAGACCTATCTAGATTAGGGAAACCATGACAGCAGCACCCCACATCGTCTCGTTTCTCACAGTCATCTTTCAAGCTAGAAGTCGACTGATGAGAAGCGTCGCCCGCTCGCGTTCACGCTTTCCTTTCTGCGCTAGTCTAGAAAGGTTCTCGCATCGCTTCACCGTGAAACTCGGAGCAAGTAATAGAATAGTGTTCTTCTCGTGGGCATAAAATCAGTCCAAGACCATTAATGCTAGGGAAACTCTATTCATCTTTGTCTCAGTCGTTTGAGGAAACACCGCCAAGGCTAACAGAGAAAGGATACTCCGCTTCTTGCTCCCCTCCGATCCACTTAGAGGAACCATGGCGAGGCTCTCCCCAGTTACCAACCGAGTCCAAGGCAGCAACATGCTGATAGAGTTGAATGTCGGCGGCGTCCATTACACGACGACAAAGGATCTGCTGACAAGAGACAAATGATTCGCAGCTACACGAGTGGTTCAAGAATGCGCCCAACGTAGATCTACCGAAGGATTCAGAGGTAACCACATGTTTCACTTTAACTTAGCAATGTGACAATATACTCCACTTACAGGGACGGTATTTTATCGACAGAGACGGCACGCTCTTCCGCTATATTTTGGAAATGCTGCGCGCCTTCAACATAAATTCGGATTCGGCTGACGGCAAGGTACTAACGTCAAACGTCAGCTTTCCAGACGGCTTCCACGAGTGGGCTCGACTCAAGAAAGAAGCAGAGTTTTACAACATCAACAAGACGATCAGTTCTATCCGCCCCAAAAGCCCAATGGGCGATCCTGTTATCGATTTGGTCGTCAAAGATGAGACGACGGCCGAAGCAAGAATGAAGCCGAGAGGGTCGAAGCTATCTTTACCAGCCAACACGAGTGGAATGGCGAACCTGAACCATGGGTGGGTGCCACACTACGAGCAACTCGAACTCTATTACGACACGCTAGTTATTGAAAAGAGACTGAACGCTATGTTAGGCACCGTTGCAAGTGGCGGGGCACGGCCCAACGGGCTGTACGAATCCCTGGGCTGCGGCCACATCACGCTGGGCTACCACGGCACCTTCTCCTTCGGGCGACAAGGCCTGTCGGCCGACGTCAACTTCCGCAAGATCAGCCGCATCCTCGTCTGCGGCCGCGTCTCCTCTGTCGCGAGGTGTTCGGCGAGTCGCTGAACGAGGGCCGCGACCCCGACCGCGGTGGGCAGTCTGACCGTTACACGTGTCGATTCTACTTGAAGCACGGCTGCATCGAGCAAGCCTTCGACGCCCTGGCAGCCGCCGGCTTCCGCCTGTTGGCCAGCTGCGCGACCGGCGCCAACGGCGCCCCTTCCGACAAGCAGACCGTCTCCGTCTCCGAGGAAGACCGCTGGCAACACTACAACGAGTTCGTCTTCGCCAGACCCTAGCAGAGACAAAGCCCGTCCTTCCACTCGACGACAGAAGAAGAAAGAGAGAGCCTATTTCCGATATCTAGCGTGAACAAACGCACACGATTATGTACACGCCCTGTTCTCTCGTCTCAAGCGATTCGCAATTTCTTTAAGGGGATATTTCATGTTAATTAGCCTAGCCACTCGACTGAAACGTCTGAATCCGGAAACAGCCACCAAACCCACCAAGGATAGATACGTTTGTGAATGTGATGACAATGCGACATTTATCTGTCTATTGTCTGCTCGTCATCTTGTGTTGCAGTCTGTGTTGTTAGTACAGTTGCTTGCGATCAAACAGACGTATAAAGACCATATACTAGCTAGAAAGCGGCCCAAATACATGTCAAAACAACAAAATAGCGCCGCAGGCAAAAAATTTTCGTTAATTTGGGGTCGCCAGGGAGGGTATGGGACCGGAGGTCGGAGGAAGGTGTCCCCCCCCCCCCAAAGAACCTATGCTTGCGACTCACCACAATCACAAATGCTTCACAGTCACACTTCAGCGCTCGGTATCTCCAGACAACTAGAACCACAACATCACACCGCACGCACTTTGTGGTGTGTTATGCCTGCATGCAACTACAAATGTCCTGCAGTACATAGGTGCAGGCGGGGGGGGGGGACGGGACGGGGGGGGGGCGAACCCCCCCCCCCTCTGGCCCTGGCCTCTAGTAAACTTTTCACTGATACTCCCCCCTGGCATCCAAAATTAAAAAAAAATCTGGAAATTTCGGAATTTTCTTGTATTTTTGGCAGCTTTTGGTCCTATTTTGTCCAAATTTTCGCCTGCAGCGCTATATTTCGTCTATTTATGCACAAATTAGCGTTTTTGACCAAATTAAGGCGATTTTTAGCGTATTTTTGGCCATTCTAAAAAGCTGTTCACTGGTCCCGGACCCCCCCCCCCCTCTCAAAAATTTCTTTTAACGTTATGTTTACCACCGGAACATTTTGCGGATTATGATAATCGATTTGGCGGATTATGTCGATTTTGCGATCCGCTAGGCCGATTGGGCTGAAATTTGGACAGGAGTTCGGACTCGAGATGCCGATTATCCACATATAGAAGAGAAAATTCAAAAATTCCTTCGCGTTCGCGAGATTGAGCGATTTTGACGATTTCGGCAACTTTGACATTGCGCTGCAGTCGAACGCGACGTCGTGCAACGTTGCTGTAATTGAATAAAGATCTTGTCTTTGTACCCTCTATCACCACACCAAATTTTCAGCTCAATCGATTGCGATCCAATTTTTGTAAATCGGTGAAATTATCCATTTCTTCAAACATGGATTACAGCCGAATGAGCTGAAATTTGGTGTGGCAATAGAGGGTACAAAGATAAGTACTTTATTCAAAATTCCAGCAACTTTGCACGACGTCGCGTTCGACTGCAGCGCGATGTCAAAGTTGCCAAAATAGTCTGAAGCAAATTTAATCCTGTATCTCGCAAACGCGGAGGAATTTTAGCGAAATTTTCTCTTCTGATATGTGATCGCCATTGTCAAGGCCAAACTCCTGTCCCAATTTTCAGCCCCATGGCCCAGCGGATCTCAAATCAACAGTAATCCGCCAACTCGATTATAGTAATCCGCAAAATGTTCCGTCGGTAAACATAACGTTAAGATGACCCCCCGCCTCCGGGTGGCCTGCACCGATGCTGCAGACTCATAATGGATGCAGCAGACGAAAACAAAACAACAACTGTAAAGGGAAAAAGAAGAGGCACTGCTTCCAGTCTCTCGATCAGCACCGCTTTGACGCCCTTAGTCACCGCTTCTCCAGCTCCCCTCAGCTCCACTAATCGGCAGCTGACTCAACAGCTTCCCCGGTCTTCGGAGAAGACATCATCGCGTCGTCAGTCGTCCCGTCCTGTGTTCGTCCTGCGTCTTCTATGGCTCTATCGGCGACTCTCCTCTCTCCTTCGGTTCGGCCCTGTCGTCTGCTTCGTGGAAAGAGAAACCACGATCACTCTATTCGAAAGTTGACGAGGTCAACTCAACAACGGTGTTAGTATGCAAATTCAGTCATTGGGAATCGATTAGTCAACAGGTTACGGTGCCTGAATAATTTGAATTCCTTTACTACATACAAACCCCATAACAGTGTTGCTCGGAAATAGACGGAAGCCGCTCAAAGAGCGTCCGGCTTAGAACAAAAGCCGTCAGGGAAAGGCTTCGTTGGGCCCTTCGTTGACTGCGTCTAATCTTTCGCCATTATCCAACTGACGTTAGACACATGCGCGGCTTCTGACCGTCTGCGCAGGTCCGATCCCCTCTCCGCCGTAGGCTACTATGTATGTACTCAGGTCATTTGATAGGAAGGCATTAGACGGTGCCTCCTCAATAGCACCTGCCTGCCTGCCGGTCCGTCGTTCATTCCTCCCAAACGCACGCCGTCAAAACCAGAAACAAACAACCTTCTCGACTAGACAAGCGAAGCTTAGAACGAGATTGCCGCCATGCGACTCTGTCTCTTGACAGTGCTGCTCGCCAGTTGTGTCGCTGCAACCCTCCAGGTCATTGTCGCATTGTTACAGTTTGTCGGCCGGCACGGCAGCTTTACACGTACATATGTACCAATGTTGTGCGGTCCTGTCGGTGCAATCGTTTATTCTCGAGAAGTGCCTCTTTCAGGACGAGAGTGCGCCCACAGTGAAGGTGGCGAAGAAGCGTCGTCCGAAGTCGCTCTACCCGCAAGGCAGCTGCCCGACCAGCTCCAAGGGCGAGACCCTCTGCCTCATCGGCTATCGCTACCGGAAACGCGTCGCCACACTGAGATTGTGAGTCCGTGCGCTTTCCACATCCATTCGGGCACAAAGATGGCCTTTCAGACAATGTTCTTATGATGAGCAGCCTTCTCGATAGCGCTCGGTGCAGGTATTGCCGGCCATTTGACGACCATATTGATGTACATACGTATGTACCTACGTGTCAGAATTTGCTCAATGAAATTGTTACTGCATCGTCTTGTTTCAGGTGCTGGTGCGAGAGGAACGAAAGGTGTGTGCTATCACGCCGCTGGAGGGGCAAGTTTTACTTCGGCTGCAAGCGACGTCGGCCAGCTAGCGCTGCAAAAACTTGAGATGAGACGGGAGAACAAAGAATCTTGATCCTTGTGATTGGCAATAACGTAACAACTCCATTTTTACGCACGTATCACAGGGGCGGGTGAATCACAATCGAGCGAGAAACAACCAGCCAAGCGATTGTTGTGACCTTCGTTTACACACATACATACTGTACCTCTAGGTGCTCGAGGTTGATTTGGCACAGCCGGTCTAGTCATCCCGCATTCCAACAGTATTGAACCAAAATTGAAGAAGCAACGAGTTCCACTGAGAGCATTACCGAGACAAATGAAAGCTGAGCTGAGCAAGGCGGTAAAGCGCGTCTGTATGGTAAGATACGGTACATACATGCAGTAAGACAGCCTTCATGCGTCCACTATGCTGTCAAGTAGCGCCAACCGACCGCACGTGCTCTGGCGCTGGCGCGCGCTTGCAGGCGACGAGAGCTGCGTCATTTCCGACGATTCGTCCGCGACGGAATCCCGGAAGTCGCACCTCCCTGCAATGTCGCAGTTTTCACTGGGCTTGGCAAATTATGTTTACAACCGGTTGTATACACGTACATACCTACATACTACATGACAGGGACGATGAACTCACCAAATGACAGAAGGTAGGCGGACATGTAGGCCGACATGTCGACGCCCGAGCTGCCTCCGGCGCTCTCGTCGGTCAGACAGCGCTCCGGCGCACTGTGCAGAACGTAGGAGTCGGTGCGGAACTGCAACGATTCGGCCATGTCTGAGTTGCTGATTGTATAAAGCCAGACAAACCGCTAATTCGATACCTTAGCCAAGCTCTCCGAGACAGGTTGGCTTCTCCAACTCTGGTCGTCCGCTTGTGTAGAGGACTGTAGCTGCTGCTCCAGCGCCCATAGAAGTTCGATGACGATGAAGCGAAAGTGGGGTCGCCGCTTAGGGGAGGAAGGACCAGCACCGACCCATGAGGCTCGCTCTGAAGTTGAACGGAGATCGAGAAATACAGATCGCAGACGATATCGGACATTCATGCTTTTGGACGATACAGTATGAGTTGCTCACAAGGCGGTAGGAGCGTCATGTGGCGCGGCCATTGGTTCTTGAGCGATCAGTAGCTGGTCTACAACCTCAGAGTTGCTGAGGCCTGGATAAGGCTGCGAGGCTAGCGTCGCCACCTCCCACAGCACCACTCCGTAGGACCTGTAGTAGGTTCTCACACGAGAGAAGCATATGGAAGAGTTCGTCTAGCGTCACTTCACACCAAACGTCGGCCAGACTGGTGAAAGTGCCGTCTCTGAGCGTCTTCCGGACTTATCCAGCGCACTGGAACCACCCTCTTGCCACTGGGGCGGTAAATCAGGTTCTGGTACACGTCGCGGGCCATACCGAAGTCGCCTGAAGTAGCATCTACAGTCATAGTCGGGTGCAGGCGGAGCCCAACGCACCAGATATTGACGTCGTCGTAGGCGGAGACCATGCAGTTTCTGGCGGCCAGGTCCCTGTGAAGGAACTTGTGGCCCTCCAAGTAGGCCATACCGTCCGCCACCTGCAGCGACCACAGAAGGCACTCGGCTGCCGACGGCGCCGGTCTGGGACCTGCCGACGACGAAGCGCAGCTTCGATGAGTATGAGAAATGAGGCTCCGACGCGCACCTCGAGAGTCCTCCGCTCTCTGCTGTCCCATGTCGTCTCCGGGCGGCCTTCTCGACCTGAGGTAGTCCCTGAGGTTGCCCTGATCCATCAGCTCCATGATCACCAGGGCCGGCTGCCCGTTGCTGACAACCCCCAGCAACTGCACGATGTAGGTCGTGCTGAACATACATGTATCCCGGGAGTTGGTTCTACGGATACCTGCACGCCGCACGGCGAGACTTATAATCAACACTGTGTTCTTCTTGCTCGGCACTTCGCTTAGATGCGAGGCAAAACGGTCTTCTCACCGGAACTCTTTCATGATTGTCGCCTCGTTCAGGAATTGGTAGCGCTCGTATGGGCTGTACTAAAGTCCGTTCAAAAATAATGAGAACTGGAGGTTTTTCGGCTGGCTCCGTGACCTGTTTCAAGGTAGGTGCGCGGTAGGGGTACCAATCGATAGAGTATGGAGAGTGGGTTTGCACCATGCGTGTTTTGCGAAAATTACGCAACACGCACAGAAAACAACGCTCACTGAAAAAAATCGACTTTTTCAATACGTGGCCGATTTTTCTCATTTCAATTGCATTCTGTAGATTAATATGTCCTTATTAAGTGTGTAAAATTTGGCGACTCTAGCTCGACGCATAAGAAAGTTGCAGCGATTCTCCCGACCCCTACTTTTTTAGATCCTTAACAAATTTTGAAAATCGCCGCAAAAAATTGCCAAAACTCTGTAACTTGCGAATGGCTTGACCGATCTTGCTCATATTTGGACAGCGTATGGGCGGCATATAGGACCAGCTTCAAACCAATCGACAGCCTAGCAGCCCCTACATTTCTTGAGCAGCGGTCATTTCAAGACGCCGTCGCGGAAAAAGGGAACTGGGTGGGGACTGGGTATATTTTTTAATCAGAGACGGCCAAACTGCAGTGCGCTGCGTAGGTACCCATACCCTCTAATAGTGTGCTAAGTATCGCCGAGATTCCTCAATCGTCACGAAAGATATTCGCAAAAGAAGATTTTTTCCTTGTCTGGCGGGCGCTGTAATTTTTCCACTTTTGTTGATTGGTTGCAACTTTTTGGCTGGTAGGACTAGCTAGCTCTGGTCTTTTTTATTCGATGCGTCGTCCGTTTTTCAACATTTTTGTTGGTTACGACTATGCTCGAATTCTGCTGCTATCAGGAGTTACGGTGCCACCAAGCCAATCGGAAAGATCTGCTAATATCGTTACACTGAGGCCAAAATCGCACAGTATCTCAGGAACCAATAATGTAGCGCACACATCGGCGCATCGATTGGTACAAAAATAAAGTCACTAGCACTAGCCAGCAACAAGCTATGGCCAGAAAACGGCAGCTCCAAAATCTGGGTGGCAAAACGGCCAATTTGGCGTTTCTAGTAGCATATTTGAATGGCTGCTGTCCGCGAAGTTTTGGATCGATAGGTCTGATATTTAACACGAAGGTAGTCCTGTATGGCTACCATACGCTGTCCAAATATGAGCAAGATCGATCAAGCCATTTGCAAGTTACAGAGTTTTGGCAATTTTTTGCGGCAATTTTCAAAATTTGTTAAGGATTTAAAAAAGTAGGGGTCGGGAGAATCGCTGCAACTTTCGTATGCGTCGAGCTAGGGTCGCCAAATTTTACACACTTAATAAGGACATATTAATCTACAGAATGCAATTGAAATGAGAAAAATCGGCCACGTATTGAAAAAGTCGATTTTTTTCAGTGAGCGTTGTTTTCTGTGCGTGTTGCGTAATTTTCGCAAAACACGCATGGTGCAAACCCACTCTCCATACTCTATCGATTGGTACCCCTGCCGCGCACATATCTTGAAACAGGTCACGGAGCCAGCCGAAAAACCTCCAGTTCTCATTATTTTTGAACGGACTTTAGACAATGCGCGCAGATCCAATTTATAACTTTCTACACTGAAGAACTTGGGAACGAGCCAATATAGCGAGAATGCAACATTTGTTGGGGTTTCCTGCGCCCCCGTCTGCTAAAACAATCACGCGGAGTGCCTATCTGACACTCAGGAGTTTCGCCCCCCCCCCCCCCCCGGTTGTTTCAATGTGAGTATCATAGACACCCCAGACGGGCATAGTCATCGCAAGTCGGAAGAACGAAGCGGCAAATATTCCCAACGAAATCAATGGGCGAAATCAATCAGAGAAACTGACTTCTTTGCTTTTGCACCTCTTTGGAGCCTCCACAAAGTTGATTGCCGAACGGCAGTGTTGGAACGCGCTTCGATAGAACTGTGCTGAAGGCGAAAGCATCGTTTCCGGTCTGCTCTAACGACGAGAGAGTCTGTGACTGTTCAATGGGGCTGAGTAATGTTTGATGCGGTGGTGCTGCTGATATGGCTCGTTGTCACTGACGAAGTGGACGTCATCGGGAGTGAGCTCTTCAGACGGTGTGCGTCAGTCGCAGCGATTGGAGTTTGTCAGTTTTAGTTTGCAGGGTGGACTAGGCCTGTGACGGTCACTGACGTCTACTGAGCCGACAATGATTAATTGCTAAGACGACTGCCAAATTTCTACAACGCAGAAAGAAGACACCGCGACAATGGAGTCTAAAGCCAGGCAATAATACCATTCGCCGCTTGAGTGGAGAGGAGAGTACTGTAGACAGTTCGGTTGATATTAAGGTACACTACTCTATCCTATATACTAAGCGGCATAGAGTCTGTCTGTCTGTCTGTCTGTTTGTTATCGCGATAACTCTCGACAGCGTTGATGGATCGCGATGATCTATACATCAAAAGAACCGCTATACTCTGAAGTTGTGCGCCTCCTATTGTGGACTTTGTCCGATGACTAAATTCCACAATAATTCGCAAATATCGGCTGAGCCAGTACATTCTGAGCACAGAAGGCACCACACGCTGTGATTGGCATTTGATTTCGCGCCGGAAGCACTTTACAGTGTCACCATTCATGACAGAGTTGTCGTTGTGAGACTCCAATGTGTATTCGCAGGCTCTGCGTGCACTGGCAGGGGCAGAGCATCAAACTGCTTTGGATCTATGTCAAATGTCTTTAGATCATTCTGAAATCTCCTACGGGCTAAACCCAAACGTCTAAGGGCTAAACCCAAGTGTCTATTGTCTATTTGCAGGTACAGGAGCTGAAACGATCCTAAATGTAGGCACTGGCATGGGCACAGGGTCGAATGGCTTGAGACCTATCTGAAATGCCCTACTGGCTAAACCCAATTGACGACAGACTAAACCCAAATGTCCATTGTGTATTTACAGGCATGGGAGCTGGTGCGATCATAAACATAGGCACCGGCAGGGGCACAGGGTCGAATGACTTGAGACCTATCTGAAATGTCCTAAGGGCTAAATCCAATTGTCTAAGGGCTAACACTAAAGAGTTGTCGTTGTGAGACTCCAAACGGCTACTGACCATAGAGATTCTCCTACGGGCTAAAGGCTCTAGTCCTATATACTAAGCGGCATAGAGTCTGTTTGTCTGTTTGTTTGTCTGTTTGTCTGTTAACACGATAACTCTAGCTACAGTTGACGGATCGCGATGATCTATGGCTTAAACTGACCGTCGTGACATGTAGTTTTGCACCTCCTATTGTGGACTTTGGCTGATGACTAAATTCCACAATATTTCGCAAATATCGGCTGCGCCAGTACATTCTGAGCACAGAAGGCTCCACACACTGCGATTGACGTTTGATTTCGCGCCAAAAACACTTTGCAGTGTCACCATTCATGACAGAGTTGTCGTTGTGAGACTCCAAAGTGTATTCACAGGCACTGCATGCACTGGCAGGGGCACAGCATCAATCCTCTTTGGATCTATGTCAAATGTCTTTAGATCTATCTGAAATCTCCTACGGGCTAAACCCAGATGTCCATTAGCTAAACCCAAGTATCTATTGTGTGTTTACAGGCACGGGAGCTGGTGCGAGTGTAAATGTAGGCACTGGCAGGGGCACAGTGTCAAATGGCTTGAGATCAGTCAGAAATGCCATATTGGCTAAACACAAATGTCTATGGGCTAAACACAAGAGTCTACTGTGTATTTACAGGCACATGAGCTGGCACGATCCTAAACGTAGGCACTGGCAGGGGCACAGGGTCGAATGGCTTGAGATCTATCTGAAATGTCCTATGGGCTAAACCCAATTGTCTATGGGCTAAACCCAAGCATCTATTGTGTATTTGCAGGCACAGGAGCTGGCGAGATTCTAAACATAGGCACTGACAATGGCACAGGGTCTAATGACTTGAGATCTAACTGTACTGTCCTGCAGTGCACTGATTTCGATGATTGCATTATCTCCTTCATGCTCTGTAGATTATCCATGGGCTATTGACCAGAGAGATTCTCCTACGGGCTAAAGGCTCTAGTCCTTATTACTAAGCGGCCTAGAGTCTGTCCGTCTGTCTGTTTGTCTGTTTGTCTGTTTGTCTGTGAGCGCTCTAGCGCTCGCTACAGTTGACGGATCGCGATGGTCTATAGCTTAAACTGACCGTCAGAACACGCGGTTTTGCATCTTTGCTTTTAGAATTTTGATCAATGACTAAATTCCAAATTATTTCGAAAATATCGACTGCATCAGTACATTCTGACCACAGAAGGTACCACACGATGTAATTGGCGTTTGATTTCGCGACAAAAGTGCTTTATAGTGTCACCATTCATGACAGAGTTGTCGTCATGAGACTCCAAAGTGTATTCGCAGGCACTGCATGCACTGGCAGGGGCACATCATCAAACTGCTTTGGATCTATGTCAAATGTCTTTAGATCTATCTGAAATCATCTATGGGCTAAACCTCAATGTCTACGGGCTAAACCCAACTATCTATTGTGTATTTACAGGCACGGGAGCTGGTGCGAGCATAAATGCAGGCACTGGCAGGGGCACAGTGTCAAATGTCTTTAGATCTACCTCAAATCTCCTATGGGCTAAACCCAAATGTCTATGGGCTAAACCCAAGCGTCTATTGTGTATTTACAGGCACGGGAGCTGGTGCGAGCATAAATGCAGGCACTGGCAGGGGCACAGTGCCAAATGTATTTAGATCTGTCTGAAATGGCACTGGCAGGGGCAAAATGTCAAATGTCTATAGATCTATCTGAAGTGTTCTACGGGCAAAACCCAAGTGACAACGGGCTAAACCCAATCATCTATTGTGTATTTACAGGTGCGGGAGCTGGCGAGATCCTAAACATAGGCACTGACCATGGCACAGGGTCTAACGACCTGAGATCTAACTGTAGTGTCCTGCAGTGCACTGAATTCGATGATTGCGTTATGTCCCTCATGCTCTGCAGATTACCCATACGTTATTGACCATGGAGATTCTCCTACGGGCTAAAGGCTCTAGTCTACATTACTATGCCAGCTAGGTGTTTTGTCCGTCCGTCCGTCTGACTACGCTTGCCTTCCTAGCACTTCGCCACGCGACGCTTCAGCACGCGCGCGCCAGGAAGCCAGCAGGACGCCAGCGGCGTCCCGCAGAGAAGCTCGCTCGCTTCGATAGATGGACCGCAGAGAATCAATCGCTGCACGGCCAGCGTCGCCTGTTGCTGCCTGCCTTCAACGCAGGCTTTGCCTGAACAGTAGGGCAATGCACGGTAGCAGAGCCTTGCAAAAGCGAACAGTGCGGCAGTGCGCGGTACAGCAGAGAACCTTGCAATATGCAATTGCAACAGAGCCGAACAGTACGACAATGCTCGCGCAGGCAATTCTAGCCGCTTCAGCGACTATTTCGCTTGCAACAGGACAGACAGATCTTGCAACAGGACAGATCTTGCAACAGGACAATCGGCCCGCTCTCTAGCATTTGTTTTGCGCGCCGCTTTGTACGGCGCGTTCGCGAGGCAGTCAGCGCCATTAGCTTGCAACAGGACAGACTTTCTGCAACAGGACGCTGCAACAGCACAGACGTTGCAACAGGATCGTCGCGCGAGGCGACCAGCGCCGTTGGCTCGCAACAGGACAGATTTTGCAACAGGACAGATCTTGCAACAGGACAGATCTTGCGACTGGAAAATCTGCCCGCTTTCTATCATTTGTTTTGCGCGGCGCTTTGTACGGCGCTTTGTACGGCGCGTTCGCGAGGCAGTCAGCGCTGTTGGCTTGCAAAATCTTGCAACAGGACAGACCCTGCAGCAGGACAGATCTTGCAACAGGACAGACCCTGCAACAGGACAGATCTTGCAACAGGACAGATCTTACAACAGTTACAGATTTTGCAACAGGACAAATTTTGCAACAGGACAAATCTTGCAACAGGATGGTCGCGCGAGGCGACCAGCGCCATTGGCTCGCAACAGGACAGACCTTCTGCAACAGGACAGATTTTGCAACAGTACACATCTTGCAACAGGACAGATCGTGCAACAGGACAGACCTTGCAACAGGACAGATTTTGCAACATGACAAATCTTGCAACAGGACAAATCTTGTAACAGGACAGATTTCGCAACACGACAGATCTTGCAACAGGACAGACTTTGCAACAGGACAGATTTTGCAGCAGGACAGACCTTGCAACAGGACAGATTTTGCAATCTTGCAACAGGACAGATTTTGCAACAGGACAAATCTTGCAACAGGACAGATTTTGCAACAGGACAAATCTTGCAACAGGACAGATCTTGAAACAGGACAACTCTTGCAACAGGACAGATTTTACAACATGACAAATCTTGCAACCGGACAGACCTTGCAACAGGACAAATCTTGCAACAGGACAAATCTTGCAACACGACAGATTTCGCAACAGGACAGATTTTGCAACAGGACAGACCCTGCAACAGGACAGATCTTGCAACAGGACAGACCCTGCAACAAGACAGATCTTGCAACAGGACAGATCTTGCAACAGGACAAATCTTGCAACAGGACAGATTTTACAACATGCAAATCTTGCAACCGGACAAACCTTGCAACAGGACAAATCTTGCAACAGGACAAATCTTGCAACACGACAGATTTCGCAACAGGACAGATTTTGCAACAGGACAAATCTTGCAACAGGACAGATCTTGCAACAGGACAAATCTTGCAACAGGACAGATTTTGCAACAGGACAAATCTTGCAACAGGACAAATCTTGCAACAGGACAGATCTTGCAACAGGACAAATCTTGCAACAGGACAAATCTTGCAACAGGACAAATCTTGCAACAGGACAGATTTTGCAACAGGACAGACCCTGCAACAGGACAGATCTTGCAACAGGACAGACCCTGCAACAAGACAGATCTTGCAACAGGACAGATCTTGCAACAGGACAAATCTTGCAACAGGACAAATCTTGCAACAGGACAAATCTTGCAACAGGACAGATTTTGCAACAGGACAGACCCTGCAACAGGACAGATCTTGCAACAGGACAGACCCTGCAACAAGACAGATCTTGCAACAGGACAGATCTTACAACAGGACAAATCTTGCAACAGGAGAGACCTTGCAACAGGACAGACCTTGCAACAGGACAGGCATTGCAACAGGACATACCCTGCAATAGGACAGACCCTTCAACAGGACAAATCTTGCAACAAGTCAGACCTTGACAATGAACAGGACGGACGTTGCGGCGCGCATGCGAGGCGACCAGCGCCGTTGGCTCACAACAGGACAGACCTTGCAACGGACAGACCTTGAACAGGACAGATCATGCAAGTATGCAACAGGACATTACGGCCATTGACGACTACATTCCATGCTATTCAGATCTCAGGAATTCTTCTGCAACAGGAAGGAACGGCTAGTTCTACACTATTGTGGTGTTGACCAGAAGGCAGTCGTCTTCATTCTACGCTGGAAATCAATCCTGAATGGCTTTGACCGGGGGGCTTGGGTCGAGCCTGGAAAGAATAGGGTCGTCGTCGTCGTCGTCGTCGTCGTCGTCGTCGTCGTCGTCGTCGTCGTCGTCGTCGTCGTCGTCGTCGTCGTCGTCGTCGTCGTCGTCGTCGTCGTCGTCGTCGTCGTCGTCGTCGTCGTCGTCGTCGTCGTCGTCGCCGCCGTCGCCGTCGCCGTCGTCGTCGTCGTCGTCATCATGTACCTCTAGATGGTCCCAGGCAGTGGCCAGACACTGCTACCGCTACCGCTACCGCCACTGGCCAACGCAGACCGACAAGGAAACCCGCTGCACAGAGCCATGGCCTTCGCGTTGAGGGACAGCATTTTCTTCTTCTAGTCTTCCTTCCTTCAGTTTTCTTTATTAAAAGCTGTAAGACGGGTTGCAAATTCGGCTGACTGACTGATTGACTGAAAGGTTGATCAGTGTGCCTTATACAGGCCGACTACTACTGCGCATCAGAGCGCTTCCGGCATTTAAGAACATGCCTTCGCCGGCCGCGCGTAAATCCAACTGGACGGAATTCCGCAGTACGTAGTCAAGCGTGTCAAACGACGCCGATTGCCAACTTTCCAATAGGTTGTTTCCGAGCGTAGTCTCTCCGTCGCTTGCCCTGGAGCGATATTCTGCGCGAAGAGCGAAGAATAGAGAAATACCAGGCGTGTTAGTGGCGTCCGCCGACTGACAAACAAACTCGCGCTTGGAATTTGGACACACTGCCACTTTGCAAGACTATCGCTTTGAAATAACCAAACTGTGACATGCAGTTTCTCCTCAAATGAATGCTAAACTTTCTTCGCGCCAACGCTAACGGAGAAAAGAGTCAGACGGCCGCACTCACCTACTGTACTGTAACTCGGTATATTCCAAAGTGTAGAACAATTCGAAGCGCGAGTAGTCGATGATGCTATGGGGCGGGCAGGTATGTAGGTAGGTATGTATTGCAGAATGGAGTATGGATTAGTGGCACACGAGCCTGGGTGAAGTTTTTGGCAATTTCAGATCACTTTTGGTCTGGGGCCGACTTGCACAGTGAACAGGAACCAGCTTCCAAAACTATCGTATGTGGCCAGTTCGCTTCGCAGAAACCAATCCCCGAAGCTTGGCCAGCGAGGCAACTGGCGCATAGCAAAATTGTGAGAGGTGGTCCAAATGTCAGCCAGACCGGCCGAAATGAAGATCGTGTGAAAGGGGGTCTGGAGGGTGCTTCTATGACGGATTAGAACCACTACTACGACAAGGATTACGTGCAGGAGCCCCTGCATAGAAGCACTCCGACCCGACTCGGGAATAGCAGATGGAGGTATTGCGTCGCCTGCTGCGCAACAGACCGTCCGCGCGCCGCGCAACAGACCGTCGGATAACTCAATATGGATAAACCCAGCGACTGGCAGTGTCAAGCTTCAACCAGCCGGCAACCGGCCCGGCTGCGGCCGGTGACCGGTGCCCATACACAACGCACGGCACTAGACAAAGAAGTGGGCGCGCACAGCTGGCTGGCTATCTATGCGGTAGATCTAGATACGCGCGCCACCAAACAGGCTTACGCAATCGAGCGTCCGCACCACGGGAAGCGCACACAGCTGGATATCTATACGCTAGGCACGCGCGCCACGAAACACACTTAGGCAATCGAGCGTCCGCGCCAGCAGAGGGTGGGAACGAGAGAGCGAGAAACGGAAACAAAGACGAACCAATTACTGCAGCGACTTAAACCTATGGAAAATACCGGCGCACTACAGTAACGTATTACTACAAAACACATGGGCGCGAAAACAGAGAGAGAGAAGAGTGGACGGAAACACACGAAGCGGACGTACACCGTGCAGAATAGGCAATTCTACCACACAAAGATTCACCGCAAAAATCCCGCCCGAACATGGCTTCAGAGGACGCAATACGGAAATCAAATTTCCCGCACCAACAAATGCTGGCGCACAGCAGACCTGTGCCGCGGCCTGGTCGTAACATGCCTGGTCGTAAGGAGTAGTGGAAAGAAACTTCTTTACGGCAGCAATTGTTGTTGAAACTTCCTTACCAGTGCTGACTTCGTCTGTCTGCAGCGCAGAACCAATGCCGGACTTCGTCTACAGCGCAGAATATCCGAAATTGGATATTGCACTGAAGAATCCCCACACTTAGGGTTTCGACAAGACATGATTAAGGTGCCCCAATTGTCGACGAAAATCCGCAAATCCTGGTCCGCATCGCAAAACGAGTCCCGCATTCGGAATCAGCGCCCTCGAAAGCACCGAAATCGACTCCAACTGCGATTCTGTCAACAGAGACGTACTTCAAATTTTGAACCCGGCCGGGGGTACGGTAGCCGGAAAAATATTTTTGAAAGTCGGTTCCGTATCACTTTTCGACGGGGAATCACGTGGTGGACCCCATTTAGCCATTAGGAGTCGCATTCGAGCGTTGCAGCAGCCCAAAGTCGAAAAGTGCCGAAAATAAGTCAACAGAGATGTACTTCGAATTTGGACGCGGCCGGGAGTACGGTAGCCGGAAAGCTATTTTTGGCACTCCTCCCCTCCAAAAGGGAGGAGTGCTATAGTGATGGTGCGGATTCTGTGTAAATTGGAACGCTCATAAGTCGGGCTAGAGTGGGCCGATCGGGGCGAATTTTTTTTATTCGATAGGTCTCTGGATTGCGCAGTGTGCATCGAAGGTCTCGACTTCCGTCCGGGAGCCGATTTTTGGCAAGTTGCCAAAAACCCGGTTTTTCGGCCTCCGACGAACTTTGGACGCTTAGAATAGTGTTCTGGTAGAACGGAGCGAGACGAGCTTTGGGTCAAATATGTAAAAGACATTGGGCTATCCGATGGCAGGGGTGCCGTCGGGCTGGGTCCGGGCCTGCCCGGGCGGGTTAGCAAAAACCAGGTTTTTCGACCCAAAAATAGGGTTCGCGGCCCCCGCTGTAAGTATTTTATTTTTAAAGTAGAAGTTGTAGTTCATTGACAAGTGGCACATCTCAGATAGTCAATGACCGCACCGCATTGTTGAATCCGGTCAGATGTACCCCGGGCTGGAAAATATTGCCCAAAGTTGGGTCCCGGGGTTCCGGGTAGAACTTTGGGCCGGCGTAACTTTTGATAGGGTACACGTATTGAGATGGTGCAAAGACCAATCGATAGAGCTCGGCGAGCTCTACAACATTGTAGTAGGTCGTTTCTCTCTAAATGACCAAATTGTGGGTGAAAAGTTGAAAAAACCGATTTTTGGTCGAAATTTCAAAGTTCTGCATTTCTCATTTCTTGCTGCGCGAATCAATTACGCTGATGTTTGGAGCGTTTTTTGTGCTTATGAATGTCTTTCTGGGAAACGAGAAAAGGTCGCAGTCGGAAATTGTTTTTTCAAGAAATTTTAATTTTTTCAACAAATTTTTGGTATTTCGGTGCAAAGTGGGGTCAGTTGAGATATTTCGGTGTCAGCTGGACTTTCACGTGATAGAGCATCGAAAGACACGTTGTTTTTGTTATAAGCACTTTTTTCGTCCGACGCGTATTTTGGCAGAAAACTTGAATTCAAAATTTTGGCTGCCGGATTTGTCCGGGGCACCTGCAGTGTAGGTACTCGATTCCGACTTTTCGGGGGTGCTGATCACGAATTTGACCTTGTCTTTTCGTTTTGAGATGTGTGGGACCATTTTTGAAGAATTTGCTTGTCACCATACATGCCCTCAAGTGGAAAACCTGGTTGTGTCAGTTCAGCTGAAACTAGGTGTGTTGTATGTCAAATGTGGGGTATTGGAGGGTCGCAATTCCGAATTTGCTATTAAATTTGCTATCAGAATGGCCACTAAGCCTCACTGGCATGTCTCGTTGATCAATGGGCAGCATGATTCAACTCCCAAAATTCTTCTGAAAGAGGGGAGGAGTGCCCCGAGGGGCTCTGCCCCCGTCTACTAATCTTGTTTAAACTCGGTTCCGTATCACTTTTCGACGGGGAATCACGTGGTGGACACCATTTAGCCATTAAGAGTCGCAATCGGGCGTTACAGCAGCCCAAAGTCGAGAAGTGTCGAAAATCGGTGAAAATCGTCGGTCGTTGGACCTAAGTTTCTGGAGATCTACACGGTCGATTCCGGCGGTGCGGGCGTCAAATGATAGCAAATCGATAGGCGCAGACCGCGTCGAAGAGCTTAGAACGATTTTACACCGGAATCTCACAACTCGATTTTTTACACCGAAATTTCACACCTCCGAAATTTTCTTTTGTCCATAACTTCCGCGTGGGACCACCTAGGAAGCTGAGGTTTCTTTTCCCAGCTAGATCTTGTCGAGGACTATAACATATCCAAAAATCACCAAAATCGATCAAGTATTGCGAAAGTTATGGATGGATAACTGTATTCAATGTACTACAAAATTCGAATTTTTGAATTTTCTCAAACTTTTTCCACTACGCGAAAAAAACAAAGGTCCGTCCACACCTACTATCCCTCGAGAGCTATCGATTAAAAAAAACCGCGTCCAAATCGGACGAAGCACGCGCGAGAAATCTTGGGTACAAACTTTATGAAATCGGTGCCTCCACTATAGCCCTCCGCCCTTTTAGGGTCGGAGTGCTAAAAACTGTAGAAGGGAATGTTCGCGATGGCGTAGCAAACAAGTTGTCCACAAGTCCAAAACGCTTTCACCGAAGGTTTGGTTCATTGCTTCGCTCGTGGATTTTCGGTGCCAGAACTCACAATGATGTAAGTATCTGACAGAGTTGCACAGAAGATCAATAGCAGCACAGAGAACTTGCTACTCTAATTGAGCCTCAAGGGTAGGGCAGGCAGAGCAGAGGTGTGTTGCTTAGCTACAGCTCTATGGCATCTATTGAGGATGAAGTCACCCGTGAGAACGAGACCACCACAATACGAATGATTGGTATGCAGTCGTCGATCTAGAATTATTGAACGGGACTCCGAAACCAACTGCCCGCCCACGAAGAGGACCTAAGGTTCCCAAAAGAATCCCCACGAGACGCTTTGTTGTTTGCTTGTATCTGACTTCCCTTTCTCGAACCTGGAAAGGGTTTCCATCGTCAGCCTGCTCTTCTGCAGCGTCCTGGGGTGGGGCAGCGCAACAAGCGCCGCCTTCTGCAACGGCAACGCCCCGGTCGGCTTCTTCCTACGGCATCCACTGCTGAATGCCTCACCCTCCCCAAGCTCTTGCCATCGGCTTGGGAAGATGCTCCATGGCTTCATAGTTTCAATTCATCGAAGACTACTCCGGAACAGTGGGCTATGGTCGAGTAGATATGATGAGATGTGATTCGCTGCTATGGAACCACATTGTTCGTACTGGTGCACTGCACTGTATGATTTGCCTTCGTGTTGTCGAGTGTCTGTCGCTACCTATAGTGCGCCCATCGTCTCTTGTACCGGGCTCACGCTAAGTATTCATTCAAGTCACTCATTTGCTGGGACCACATGTTTGTCTTCGTTTCTGGGGGCTCGAGATGGGCTGCCTCCCTGTGAGGCAAATATGCGCTGGTGGCGGGGAGTCAGATGAATCACTTTCGTTGTGGTGCCGGTGCCTTTGCCGCTCAAACCAAAGCAGCCCCTTATCACCTCTGCCATGGCTTTGCGCAGTCGTGACGACATCAACAGCAGCAGATACGGATTGCTAGTGTATAGCAGCTAGAAAGCGAAATGAAGGCAATTCGTCGTCGTCGTCGTCGTCGTCGTCGTCGTCGTCGTCGTCGTCGTCGTCGTCGTCGTCGTCGTCGTCGTCGTCGTCGTCGTCGTCGTCGTCGTCGTCGTCGTCGTCGTCGTCGTCGTCGTCGTCGTCGTCGTCGTCGTCGTCGTCGTCGTCGTCGTCGTCGTCGTCGTCGTCGTCGTCGTCGTCGTCGTCGCCGTCGCCGTCGCCGTCGTCGTCGTCGCCGTCGCCGCCGCCGCCGCTGGTGCACAGGAGAGACGAAACGCACGGTCTGCGATACGAAGTTGGAGAGAAGTAGGAACTGCCTGTTTCCTCCATGATAGTAGGCGTGGTTCTGGTGACGAAGTGATGCAACGGTCGGCAGCACGATGTTCGTGGTATAGAGTGCTAGCATGGCAAACAACGATGCGCCGTAAACGGTGATGTTTCTCTGGAGCTTAGCGCGCTCGGCGGAGCTTGAATCGTCTCGTTTTATTGACTCCTGAAGTAAGTATGTGCCCAATGTCTGCGTCTTATCGGTTGCGTTGAATCGGCCAGTTAAACGAGACCGGCCACTGTCGCAGTCGATCTTCTTTAAACGACACGGCAGTTTTGAGGTTGATTTGAGTTGCGCACACTTGCCGATACCTTCAGGAGCCAGCAGGCGGTGAATCCGTAGAGAAGGCCGCTCAGAAGTGTGGCCAAGACGCTGGTCCCGACGGTGAACACTCCAGCGGCCACGAGCGTTGGCGTAGCGGCGGCGTCCATCGATTGGTCGCTTCCATTGCCGACTGACCGGAAACCGGCTCCGTCGTCCCGGTCGAAAACGGCCATGAACAGGACTGGGAACGCCGCCGCGACCAACCAGGACGACCAGAGGAAACCGACGTCGACGATGCGCGCCGTAGAGCTGCTGAAATCGAGTCGTACTCTGACAGGTGCCACAAGCTGAAGAAACAATACGTAACTGAACGAAGAACGGCACGATCGCTCGCTTGGCAACCTTGGCAGCTTCTTCCACCTCGACAGCGATGTCGATGGCCTTGGCGAAGGTCAGCTCATCGTCGGAGACCTTGAAAACCGCTTTAAGGACAGCCTCGTTGTTGATGGAGCAGATGAAGTTCGTCCGCATGGCTTCATCCTGGGGATCTCCAATGCCCGTGAAGTTGCAGGTGGCCGCTTTCTGACGTATGCGGGCTGCCAACTCTTGTGGGCTCTCCCCAGGCTTGCGCTTGGTGTCCGACCAAAACTTGAAGCGCTCACGAACGATGAACCTCTTGGGGTCGAATTGCTCCTTCATGAAGGCGCTGATCTCCTCCATGTTGAGGGCGTTGATGTCCTTCGGCGGCGTCTGTTGGGCGGCGAGGTTGGCCAGCATCTTGTAGAGGGGGGGTTGGGGTGGGGTGTTTGGGTGGTGGGGGGGTTGTGGGGGTGGGGGGGGGTGTGGTGGGGGTGTGGGTTTTTGTGTGGGGTGTTTTGTTGGGGGTTGGGTTGTGTTGGGTTGTTGGAGGTTGGGATTGTTTTGTGCTTATTCTCTTGTGTGTTCTTGGCGTTTGTGAGCTGGCGAGATGTATGGCTGGCGTGGCAGTGTAGATTGGGCGGTGCTGTAGGCGGATTTCGGCCGCCACTGTTGTGTTTTTGGCCGGTCCAAAGGATTCCAATTGGGATTTGGTTCGCGCGCCGAGAGCATAGGCGGAAGGAATAGGCGAGAGCAGGAGAAGTGCACAAAGGAATGCGGTGACTATTTATAGTACTGGCTATAGAATGTTCCAGAAGCGAAGGTTCTAGAATCACACTGATAAGATCTCCTTAGAGATAAGATCGCGCTCTAGAACTTCTGGAACATACTCTACAGCAGATTGCGAAATCTATGTCGTATTGATCGAATAAAGTTACAAACCAATGACAAATCCCAGAAGCAGTAGTGGCGGCCACTGTAGTCTTAAGCGCAGTTACGCAAACCAATGACAAATCCCAGAAGCAGTAGTGGCGGCCACTGTAGTCTTAAGCGCAGTTACGCAAACCAATGACAAATCCCAGAAGCAGTAGTGGCGGCCACTGTAGCCTTAAGCGCAGTTACACAAACCAATGGCAAATCCCAGAAGCAGTAGTGGCGGCCACTGTAGTCTTAAGCGCAGTTACGCAAACCAATGACAAATCCCAGAAGCAGTAGTGGCGGCCACTGTAGCCTTAAGCGCAGTTACACAAACCAATGACAAATCCCAGAAGCAGTAGTGGCGGCCACTGTAGTCTTAAGCGCAGTTACGCAAACCAATGACAAATCCCAGAAGCAGTAGTGGCGGCCACTGTAGCCTTAAGCGCAGTTACACAAACCAATGACAAATCCCAGAAGCAGTAGTGGCGGCCACTGTAGTCTTAAGCGCAGTTACGCAAACCAATGACAAATCCCAGAAGCAGTAGTGGCGGCCACTGTAGTCTTAAGCGCAGTTACACAAACCAATGACAAATCCCAGAAGCAGTAGTGGCGGCCACTGTAGTCTTAAGCGCAGTTACGCAAACCAATGACAAATCCCAGAAGCAGTAGTGGCGGCTGTAACTGGCGTCAGCTATTCGGAGGACTACTGTACCGGAGGAGGACTACTGTAGCGGAGGTGACGCGAGAGTGGGCGTCTCGACTCGAGCGAGCGGAACGGACAATCGTGCGAAGGGCATCCACCATGAAGACCGGAACATTCCTGACTTGCTTCGGCCCGAAGCTTCCAGAGACTGTCTGGCGGCCGCTCCCTATGCTTAGGCATGGGCCGAGCGCAGAGGCGGGCAGGATGAGTGAAACGTGTTGCTGATTCCTTCGGGTAGAAGCTTTCGGTCGTCGCTAGTGGCGCGCGTGCTTACATAAGGTGATCGAGAACGGCTCGAGGTCAGTCAGTCGGTAGTCAGTTTCCGGATAGCACTCAATCAGTTTCCAGTCAGAGTCAGAAAGTGAGAAGACCCGAAGCCTTGGAGAAAACTTGGAGAAAACTTGGAGAAGTCGAGCAGGAGCTCGAGGGAGGACTGACTGACGCCGAGTCGGCCGTCGTGAAGTTCGGTTCGTGTAATCGCGTCTGTGTGGCCATTCGTATCTTCGCTGTGTGCTCGTGTAATCGCCTTTTGTACATAACTTTCCTAAACTCCTGCGTACCACACACAAATCGGCTACTTCAGTAGGAAATTCATCGACTGCAGATAGGAATAGGTCCACAAAATCGACTGCAATTGCTAGAGTTCATCGGCTGCAAATAGGATCAATCATTAATAATGAAATAAACTCAATACGCACAAATCGGCTGCAGATTGGATTGCGTTAACTAACAAATATCGACTGAAGTTCGCACCAGTAAAGGAAACACAAATCGGCTGCAACAAACGTAGGATAATCATGTAATAAACTAATTAATTACGGTAATCAAGTCGTTGCTTCGCTGTGAATACTCTGTCCGTACTCGTGTCGTGTGTGCTAGGTATTTCGTCTTCCTTCCTCCTGTAACACCGGCCGTCGAACCCCTGTGAGCGCTTATGTAAGTCCATCTCTCGGCAGCCCAAGGCCGGACTGTTACATTGGTATCTGCTAGGGGAGTCGCTAGCCGAGTTGGTGGGGGAGTCTCCTCCGACCGACCCTAGCGCGGGCGCTCTACCTGTAAGCTGCGCATAAGTTTTTGCCGCTGCGCGCCCCTATTTGTTGCCATTCGTGAAATTGCGACTGTCTGGCGCCCTTTCCGCCCCTCTCACGTGTTGTCCCTCTGATGTGCATTGCTCATAATGGCGGCCAGCGTTGTGCGAAGCTTCGCGTGTCTTGATTATTGTGTGGCCTTGGTGGTCGTTTGTCTGATTATCGTTGTTTGGGCGCGCTACTATTTGCCCTAATAGTACCATTGTTCCCGTCTCATTCGCATTTCCCGTCTGCCGCGTTCCGCACACTTCTGACTGCCGCCTAATTTGACAGCCCATCCCATAAGTTTGTTCTGTCTATGAGCAATTTGCGCACTCGCCTTGTGCCGCGTCTAGTCATGTGGGACGAGGAACAGTTGCCTGCAGACGAGAGGGGGGCCGCTGCCGCAGTAGAAGTAGTCCAGCCAACTGAGAGGGGTGAGCGCGCTTTGAATAGGCGCCTAGCAGCACTAGAAGAGGACTCGAACCAGATAAGGCAGGAGGAGGCGCGCATTGCCACGAGCATACAAAGTTTGAGGGACGAGTTAGTCAAGCAGCAAAACGAGCACGTTTGCGCTGTAGGCACGGACATGCGCATATCTTCAAGTTTGCCTACCTATGACGGAACTGACGCGACCATGGATCTAGACGAATGGGTCAATTTGTTTATCCGAATTAAGGACGCTAGTGGCTGGGAAGACGATAAGGCGCTGAAGGTTCTTCCCGCGTACCTAAGGGGTTGCGCAGCTGAGGTTTTCGCAACTTTCACTCCAGCGCAGAAGTCAACTCTAGACATTTTGGTTAAGAACCTGAGGAACGAACTACAGCCAGAAGAGCTCAGCCGTACGTATCAGAATCTCCTCCATAGGCGGGCGATGAAACCGTTTGAGTCAGTCGCTGAATTCGCTTCGGAAATTCAAAGAATGACGCGCTTAGCCTACAAAACTTTGTCAGCCGATGCGCAGGCGGAGCTAGTGAAAGATCACTTCATTCAGCGCTTGAGGCCCAATATTAAGAAACACCTGCTGCTTTTGCCCATTGCCGACTTTCAGACCGCTAAGCGAAAGGCGCAACAAATTGAGTCATACAACGCAATGCTAAATGAGGAAGAGAAGGAGGAAAGGAGGCGCACTAATGAGGATTCTAGTAAGGAGCGCGTGCTCGCCACTCGAGATGATTACGCGAAGGCAGAGCCCAGCCAACTTGAGAGACTTGTCACAGACCTAGGCAACGTAGTCAATCAGATGACGGACAAAATGAATACAATGGGGCAGCAGATCAGTCAATTGAACAGGCAGACAGGCGACAGCCGGGCTAACTCGAACTTTCAGCGAGCGAACCAAGCTATGGGCGGACCATTTCAGAGGCAGGATTTCCGGTTTCGTCCCCCGGGTCCCCGATTTGGCTCGTTCCCAAACAATAGAGATTTCACCGATAGGAGCCGCGGTCCAATTTCTGGCAGAGTGCAGTGTCACCGCTGTGGGAGAATGGGACACATCGCGATCAACTGTAGAACGCCCTTCTTTCGAAGTGGTAGGTATGACGGCGCTAACATGGCCAGGCCGCGACCGAACGATTATGGTGTTGAAACAATGCAAAGGAGACAGCCTTTCTTCCGATCCCAGAACTTGCTTCCCTTAGGCAATACGATAGCTAATGGGCAGAATACTGTCAACCAGGTTTCCACTCAGCCTCCCACTGTTGTCTACAAGTACCTACCGCTGCCTGGTGAAGGGAGTGAGGTTAAGTGGGTGCAACCGTCCTTGGAGCGTGTCAGTATGCTGAGCGTAGAAGGTAAGGAAGAGGAGACAGGTGCCAGTCCTGACAAGGCAGATCATAGAGCGCAAATCAAGCCGCCGACTAAGAACAATGAACACGATAGTGCAGCAGCAAACAGTGACCATTGTAACTCGCCTCCTCCTAGTGACTTTGTGGTAGAGGGGAAGGTAGAGGTTCAGCAAAGTGAGATTTTTGCACACGCGCGCTCGCTCCTGCCAGTGACCATCCAAACCACATTGACCCATCACGATAGCCTGCACTTCAGTGAGGACGGCCTGGCGTACCTCAACCTGAACTTGACTGGCGCCGTGAACGGTTGTTTGACAATTGGTTTCCGACAGGAATTGACCGTCTCCAATAGTGTAAAAGCTCCCTCAACTGAGGCCATGCCAACTTCAGAGACAGATGACTTGGGTGCCATCAGTGCTGTAGAAAGCAGTGAGAAGGTGTCATCTTCTGAGTCCACTGGACGGGAAGCTGCTTCGCCTGTAGGAGCCAACGTAGTTGTTCCTTCTGAGCGCCCAGATCAACTGCCCAGTAGTCGCAGGAAGTGTGTCTATCGCTTCGATTATCGGCCACTGAACTATGACAGTGACACTGGGGAGAAGCGAGCGGCAGTTCAGTATCTCGAGCGTCTCTTTGGCACTTCTAGCTCCTCAGGGTCAGAGACCGAAGAGGTCGCTGAGATGGAAGAAGCAGCGTCTGTGGAGACAGACAGTTCCTCCAGACAGGAGCGTGGCGCTGAAACCATACGCCGTTTGTCATCCCTTAATCAACTGAAGCGATCGGCGAGCACACCAATTATCACCGCTGACCAGGTTTTCCTCCCAAAGCGTGCTAAGTCTGCATTGTCTTACTTCCTTCTTTTGTCGTGCTTGCTCTTTCCAATCCCTCTCATTCCCAAGGTGGCTTAGGCGACCAGTCCACCACATCCCATGTTGTGCCACAGTAAGAAAGGAAATGATCTGTGGAGACTGCCCGTTCTGCCAGATTGTCATGTCGATTCCGATCACACAGACAAGGCTGTAGAGTACGAAAGGCGAATGCTGTTCAAACGAAACCTTCGCCAGTATGAAAGCAAGGCCTGGCATTGTCGAATGGTGCATCAGAAGGTCTCAACGTTCACCTATTTCTTTGACAATAGGCGCCTTAAGAAGGAACAATTGACAGAGTTGACTGTCAGCATCCCTGAGTGCAAGCGAATGATAGAATTCCAGCGCTGCAGCGCAGGCTCGCTCCACAACAATGAAGGCTTGTGGCGAACAAATAACGCTCTCAATTGGTATTACCCAGGAGGCGCCTGGCACTGTTGCCGTTGGTATGACTTTGAAGCCTCCAATTGTTTCCTGTATGAGACCTCTGTGTTCAAGCGGCACCACGAACCGCACTTGCAATCTGCTGTGGTAGGTGTGGAGCACTGTCGTTATCAGGACGGCGAATGCGTGCTGACAGATGGAAGCGCCCTAATTTGGCAACCCAATACGACCGAGCGATGTGAATATGTACCTTGGCGTGAAGTAGGAGGCGAGGTTCTTGGCAAGACGTGGCTTTCGAAAGATCACACGCTTGCGCTGACCACTGAGGCGACCGCTGCAAGGATGCGAAGTTGCGAAGGCGCAGGCAGGATCAACCAGGTTCTGATCAATTCCGAACAGGGAATAGCGTACAAGGTGATCGGGCGTGGTAGCCAGAGAAACCCTGCTGCGAAAGTGGCTAGGCGAAAGCGAGAGGCAACTAAGACAGGGGTTGTGATGTCAGATGAATTGGCAAGTGAGATGCAGGCTTTGGAAGTAGGCACCAGAAGGAACATCGAGTTCGCCTTCCGTCACGCCGCGCTAAGTAGTTGTCAGAACTTCAATACTATCATGACCTATCCACTCGGCCTTGTTGTCACGCATCCCACCATGGCTGCTCGGCATTTGCTGGGCAATCAGGCTCTCGTAGCCCGTTCTAGCGCCGAGATTGTAGAGGTCTTCCCTTGTACTGAGATCGCTGAGTCAGACTACCAATTTCTCTCAATGAACGCCTCGTGCACCAAAGAAATTCCGGTGCGCTTCAGTGCAGGTGATCGGTCCCTCATTGGATTCATGGATACGAGGACCAATGTTGTCGTTTTGCGAGGCACAACTGAGGCCTGTGCTCTGACAAAGAGCATTCCAATTTCAGTAGGCGGTAGGAACTTCATTTATCACGGTGACACTGGCAATTTAGACGAAATTGACATTTCCCATCTTCCTGAACTCAACATTGTGCACTCTAACTTTTCTGGCCATTTGAAATTGGAACCAACTATTTTCAAAGAAATTGTTATGTATCAACTGAGTGATTTCGACACGCATAACCGGCTATCAGAAGTATTGGCCGAATATCACAGACAGTCCAAAATTTTGAACTTTTTAAGTCAACCACTTGAAGCCACCGATTTCGCAGGTTCAGTAGAAGCCGATGTGCTCAGCCATAACATAGTTTCACGCGGTTTCTTTGGGTTTTTGAGCGGGTTAGGCTTTGACACGTATCAGTTCTGGGTATTCGTTGTTTGTTGCAAGGTCACCATAGGTGTGCTCTTCAAGCTCCTGCTGCCGAAGTTTCTTAGAAACAAGCTTACTGTGTACTGCTGTCCTCCGCGAGATTCCTCAGCAACGACTGAGACTGACACTAGCCAGTCAATGACATTTTTTCGCTATCTAAGACCTATTCTTAAGCGCGACAGGCCACTAAATCAGTCGGTGAGGTTCTCTGACTTGACTGATCGTGTTTGTGAGCCAATTTACGATGAAGTAGCGAAGGAAGAAGCTTCTAAGCAAGTCACGCCTGCCCAGTCGCGAGTTAACATTACAACCTCAGCAGATTCCGATTCTGTTATCCCTGCTGAACCTATTGTTGGTCCCTCGAGTCAGTCAGTTCATTCGACTGCTGTCAAGCCCTTCTTCTATCGCAAAGCTAAGGACACGGCCCATCCCGAAGAGGAACCCTATGTTGCCATCTCCAGCGAGTCGCGAATGTTGATGCTGCAGTCAGGTGTCGTGCTTGAGCCACTGACGCAAAGTTCCCCCTGCAGTTCGTCCCAATTGAAGGTCAGTGAGATCCACGTGACGGTTGAGGATCATCACATTTTGACAGGCTTCATCGACACAGGATCTAGTTTGACCGTAATGCCATTGCAGTTGACCAGGAAGCTAGCAATCTTCCCTCTAAATCCCCCTAAGATCCAAAACGCCACTTCTATGACTGGTCACTCGCTTTCCTTTGTGGGGTGCAAGAAACTTAAGCTACAAATCGGAAACGAAACTTTCCATCATAATGTGCACGTCACAGCTGACCCTTCTGTTAGCTACGCGCTGGTAATTGGTACTGATCTGCTCAAGCATATCCCATTCTTTCTCGAT
>JASAMZ010013012.1:0-13746 GCA_030248115.1 Linhomoeus sp. GSCO2_2 | reverse complement strand
GCTATGGTTTTTTGAGAGTGCATAAAGATTGTTATCTTGAATAGATGTTGATGTAATATAGTACTCCCCTATTAGAGCCTGATCCTCTAAAAGATCGCTACTAACTACTTTCTCTTGTGAAAGAACTCTATCTTTTGCATCAAAATATGATAGTATAAGTTTTTTATTGAAATTATTTGGAACTGTTAGAGTTATAAATTGATCACTACTCTGATCATACTCTATAGATAGTATATAGTACATCTTAGCTCTTATAGTAGCAAACCTATTTCTTGCAACCTCATCAAAAAGATCTGCACCCTCTTTGAAGTACGGAAAGTTTTTCTTTGCATCAGCTTGATCATTCTCTTTTACAATGACATAACTTTTGTTATAGCCTGTAGTAATAAATGTTTGAGAATCTATAAAAGCTGAAGATACAGATTTTGCTAGATCTACTGAATATAGCCCATCTACTACTAATCTTTTTTCAATACTATCTAATGATCCATTACTAGTATATATAATCCAATTTGGTACGTTCAACACAAACTTATCACTACTCTCATCATAATCTAAACCAATGATTGGTTCACTTATATCTTGGAGTATATCTGTTTTACTTACACTCTCTAAAACAGAGCTTACCTCTATAGGTGCATCTCTATAACTACTTGCAAACAAAGATGAAGTTACTATAGCGATAATACATATAACTTTTAAAGTATATTTTTTCATGACTTGTCTCCTGGGTACATAATAAAATACTCCTTCATATTAGTAATTACCCGAAGGTAAAATACGATAAATAATTGAAATAATAAACGTAAAAACAACAAGCCCAATAATTACATACAGAAACTTTTGAACTTTTTTCTCATTTTTCTCAGGTCTATTTAAAACTAAATAACCAACGAAAAAAATCAACAACAGATTTAAAAACTCCATAATTTATATCCTCATAAAATTAATTTCTAATAATATATTTAAAATATAATTTATTGGCTCAATCCTAGCTAATAAATAAACTCATATAAATTTTTTCTACCATTTTTATAATAATCCTACCTAACTTTTTAAAAGCAGAAGGCAATCAAAGAATACACAAAAACTCACCAACTGCTTTATAAGGTAAAAATCTAGCCATCACTAACTAGAATATGGATTTTTTGGCATTGCACTTGGCGGCAAAGCCCTCCTTCTTTGATCCTTGCTGTCAAAGCCATAATTTTTAGCAAAGTAATCTAAAATTATATTCTCTGTATCTTCATCAAACTGCCATAGCCCTTGCGTATCTTGCATCCAAGTAATCATCTCTTTCCAGTCATCTCTAGTACCTCTTTGTGAATAGGCAAGTTTTGAGCTATGGCAAGCAGTACAGTTTGCAACAATTATGTCTAAATTTTTATCAACAATAAATCCGCTATTTGGATCAACCTTTTTTTCCATATCTTCTTTAGACATTGATTCATTGGCAACTAGAAATATAGAAAAACATAAAATTATATATACTATTTTCATGAATATGCTCCTTATACTGCTTGCACAGCAATTCTATGACAAGCATTATTCAAATAACCTCTTGGATTCCAACCTGGTACTACCATTGGCTGTTTTTTGCCATTACTATCAGTAGCACGAGCCCAAATCTCATAGTAACCATATTCTGGTAGCGATACATTTAGATTCCATTTTTGCCAAGCAAGTCTGTTAACTGGTTTTTCAAGTTTTGCTTTTTGCCAAGTTGAACCAAAATCAATTGAAACCTCAACTTCTTCAACACTTAAATCACCAGCCCAAGCTTTTCCTCTGACTTCAAACGGTTTTCCAGCTTCCCTATCAACTCCTGATTTTGGAAATGTTACTATTGACTTAACAGGCATAGACTCAATAATTTTCATATCTTCATCTGGAACATTTGTACCTGGAGCAACTGTATATATAGGAACTCTATAAGATTGCCCAGTCATTTTATTTCCATCATGTACTGTATTTCTTATCAAAATTTTCTTGAGCCACTTTCCAGATGCTGAGGCTGGCCAACCACCTGCTACTAGTCTTAATGGTGCACCGTTTAAATACGGTATTGGTTCACCATTCATCTCCCACGCTAAAAGTGTTTCTGCTTCTAGCGCTTTTTCTATAGGAATACCCCTGGATATAACCTCTTTTTTAGGATCTCCGTTTATATGAGTATCTCCTCCTAAATATCCTATATAGATTGCTTTTTGAGTTAATCCAATATCATTTAAGATATCTTTTAATCGTACGCCTGTCCATTTTGCACATCCAACAGCACCTGTTGTCCACTGTAAGCCCTTTGCTTGCGGATTAAATTCACCACGTCCATTACCGCCACACTCAAGAGTTAATGCATATGTATAATGCTTATATCTTTTTTTCAACTCTCCAATTGAAAAAGTAATAGCCTCTGGCTTCTTAGTAGTCCCTTCATCTGGAATAATATCAATTTCCCATGAATCAACCTCGCTATTTGTTAAAGTCTCAACTGGAGGAATTCCATTATTCCTAACAAACATATATTTTCCCAAAGTAAAATCATCATCGAGGAAATGTGGTGGTGTCTCGGCATTAATAGGTCTATCATTTAAGAAAACCAATCCTTCTTTACCCTCAATCTTAAAAGGTTCATCACTATTAGCAAGTGCAGCTGGAATCAAACCACCTGGCATATTTTTTGAATATGGAATATTAGATCCAACAACTGCTGCCATAGCAATCAAACCAGACTTCTTTAAAAAACCTCTTCTTGTTGTAGAGTCTACTTCTCTATCAAAAAGATCCTTATCAGCTTTTACAGGATCTTTTTGATACTCTTCATGTATTCCTACTTCTTTCATATTTTTCTCCCATCAAATTAACTATTAATCTATTTCAATAAAGCATAAACTTTATATAAATTTAAATTTTATAATTAATATATTATAATAATAATTATCTTAAAATTAAATTATATAATTAGTATAATATATTAATATTTATATCAATTACTCAATAAAAAATTTATAGTGACATCCTCTCGGTAATAAAATTACCGAGCATCCTAAGATGCAAGAGATTCCTGCTTCACAGAGCCAGCTTGAATTTTCTTTATAGAAAACACATTGGCTGATTTCTCCACAGGCTTTAATTCGGGAGTGTCCCTCCCTATTTTTTCTATATTCTTTGCAGCATTGATGTCTCTATCAATTTGAGAATGACAATTGGGACATTCCCAAACTCGTTGGCTTAGCGCCAGATCTTGTTTGTAGTATCCACACCTAATGCAGTTGGATGAACCTTTGTCCATCGGGTTAACATGGTTATATTATACAACTTTTGATTTTTTAAATCAACTTTACTTTAAAATGGAATTTTATCCTCATCTGGCTCATTGATATTATCAAGTAAAGATTTTTTTATAGGTAATACTTTATTAGAAGGGATAGAGTATTGAGAATTTCTTTCATCATTGACGCCATATATCATCTCTACCCTCACATCAAAAAGCCCTAAAAATGTATAGCCTTTAGCAGATAAACCATCCACATTAATTAAACGATCTCCAAACTGTTCCCTACTTTCATTAAAATACAAACATCTTTTAGAGCGCATGGCTTCTATTACTTGCGTTTTAACAAACCCATTTTTACAACACCAATCTTGAAGTTGATTGGAATATATAGAAATTTCATTTTTATTAGTGTCAACTTTACCACAAACTGGAACTTTTTCTGGTCTATCTATAATTCTTTTCCCATCTACAAAATAGAAATAGGGTTTATTTGTCATAACAAATTCAACAATTTTTTCTTTGAATTCTGTAAGGATCTGTATAGTGTATAGATCTGTCCGTCGGTTGATACCTCAGTTGCGCCTGTCGAATCGGTATCAGACTAGTCCTTCTTCAAAATGCCAACTAACCAATTAACCAACCACTGCCAACTACCTAACCAATTGACCAACCCTGCGAGACTTTGACAGAGAACCAGCAGATGGTCTAATGACGCGACTCGCGAAGTCGCGAGCGCTGCTGGTGGCAAGCAAGCTAGCAACCTCATGTTGCGATCTCAAAAATTGACACATGCAATCAGAACATCAGAAGGCGATCTCAAGAATTAACTAAAGGCATCAGCAAGCGAACTTAGCAATTGACTTAGGCAGGGTGGCTGGTAGGCACCAATTGTGCCTGTCCGACATTGGTACATAGTCAAAGGTTCTGTAGTTTTTCACTGCCAAATGACTGGCCACAGACATTGCCGCCCAATATTTGTAAAGTCACAGGTTTTGTCGTGCAAAACCTGTGTCGACACAGGTTTTGTACGGTCACAGGTTTTGACACACCACCGGCGCTTGCGACAACTTTCAGTCACATGCATACTGTAATCGGGATGCACATCCACCGTATACTTAGCCGCCTGTTGAAGCCAGGCGTGCCAACTGGCCGCAAACATTTAGCATGGCAAAAGGGCGGTTCGGCAAAGATGTAATGAGTTAGGTAAGAACGCACGTATCGAACCCACGAAGCTTGTATCGCACAACAAACAGCACAATTTGCCATTCAAAAGCACTCGTTTCGTGACCAGTATTCGAAACTATAGGAGCCTCAATTTCTAGGCTATTTCTTCGAAAAGGGTTAGTGAAAACACTGCCATTGTGATTTTCACTAACCTCTCACGAAATCTCGCATATCCGGGTTTTCACTAAACTTTCAGTGAAAACCCGGATAATTTGACATTATCCGGGTTTTCACTAATCTGTCAGTGAAAACCCGGATATCCGGGTTTTCACTAGGTCGACCAGTGAAAACCCGGATATCCGGGTTTTCACTGGATCCGGGTAGTCACGGTAACATATATACGGACGCTATTGTCTGTTCGTCTGTGTGTGTGTGTCACAAAACTAGACATGACGGTTAGTGCCACCCGATGGAGTCGAACGCGCTGAGTAACGTGCCGTTGTCCGTTTCTGTTGCTAATTTTGCTATTTCGAGATATTTACAATTAAAATATGAAAATGTCAAAAATGACACTTCTATTTACAGGTCGTATCGAGAAAGTTTTTGCTGAAATGGAAAGGGCATAAGACGCGATGAATTTGTAACATAGTTTCGGATTTTGGAATTCACGAAATTACGGATATTTTCAAGGTTTTTGTCAAAATTCCCAAATTTCGACAAATTCAAACAGCTTAAATTTCAAAATTTCTTTGCTCGGATGTATCGAGCATAGTCTGCCAAGTATTTAGCAAATAGTTTCAGCGTATATAATTAACGAAATTTTAGATATTTTTAAATATTTTGTCAAAATCCACAAATTTCGACAATTTCAAACAGCTTAAATTTCAAAATTTCTTTTCCCGGATGTGTCAAGCATAGTCTGCCAAGTATTTATCAAATAGTTTCAGATTTTATAATTAACAAAATTAAGGATATTTTTAAGGATTTTGTTAAAATCCACAAATTTCGACAATTTCAAACAGCTTAAATTTCAAATTTTCTTTTCACGGATGTGTCGAGCATAGTCTGCCAAGTATTCATCAAATAGTTTCAGATTTTATAATTAACGAAATTAGGAATATTTTCAAGGGTATTGTCAAAATTCCCAATTTTTGACAATTTCAAACAGCTTAAATTTTATAATTACTTTGCATGGTTGTGTCGGGCATAGGCTGCCAAGTATTTAGCAACTCGTTCTAAGTTTTACAATTAGCGAATTTTAGGACATTTTCAAGGTTTTTGTCAATATTCCCAAATTATGACAATTTCAAACAGCTTAAATTTCACAATGTCTTTGCTTTGATGCATTGGGCATAGTCTGTCAAGTATTTAACAAATAGTTTCTGATTTTATAATTAACGAAATTTGGGATATTTTTGTTAAGATCCTTAAATTTCGACAATTTCAAATAGCTTAAATTTACAAATGTCTTTGCGTAGTTGTGTCGGGCGTAGTCTGCCAAGTATTTAGCAAATAGTTCTAGATTTTACAATTAAACAATTTAGGTATATTTTTTAAGGTTTTCGTCAGAATTTCTAAATTTCGACAATTTCAAGCAGCTTAGATTTCAACATACTTTGTGTGGATGCATCGCGCACTAAGCCCAAAAGAATAGGGCGTCGTCCCATTTATACCCTTTTCAATAGGGCGTCGTCCCATTTATACCCATTTCAATAGGGCGTCGTCTCATTTAGACGCTTTTATCCCACTGTGTGCCTGCGGCGAATTTCTCTGATCCATTTATGGATCAGTTGCCACAATTATAAGCGCAAAGTGTGCCTGCGGCGATTCTTCTGATCCATATGTGGATCAGGTACCACGAACAAATCCAAGGCCAATTGCGGCTATACCCCACCAAATTGTCGACTAAATGTCTAGCGGCACTTCACTATCCAGCGCACATTATCGCGCACACGCTCTCAAGTTTACACTGATGCCAACGTGGTGCCACAGTTTTTAGACAAAGCTTGTTTTTTTCAACCTACCTCTGGGAGGCGCTTATTCGAGGGGGGCGCTTATTAACTCGACCTTTCAGGAGTGCCAAAATTTTACCAAAATTCTCCGTTGTTGACACATTTTTTCGCCCGGCCTCAGCCGGGCGAACCCCTACGAGAGCTTATCGTTCGTTCGTCCGTCCGTCCGTTCGTTCGTTCGTTCGTCACGCTCTCAGATCTCGGCGTTGGAACGTCGTAGGAAGGCGATCTTGGGCTCTACGGAAAGCTCTTGACTCACTGGTAATGTTGCTAAGAGACTTCGAAATTCAAAAGTTTGAATTACGCGCGCTACAGTAACCCGAAGGTTCAAACTGAAAACGGCTCTAACTCGCCCGTCTTACGTCGTAGAGCGGCGTGCGATAGCTCAACTAAAAGGTCTCGACGTGCTCTTTCGTTTGGCAGTAAAAATTTTCTTGATTACGCAAACACGCAACACGAAAAGCGACATTCTCGCATTTTTAACGCAGAAATCGCTCTAACTCGCTCAGCGTGCGTCGTAGGGAGACGATCTTGGGTTGGTTGGATAGCTCTCGACTCACTGATCATTTGTTCCTCTATTGGTCCAAACTCAAAAGTTTGAATTTCGGGAGCTACAGTAACCCAAAGGTTTAAAACGCGAAACTTATCTAACTCGCTCGTCTTCCGTCATAGAGAGACGATCTTGAGTTCGTTGAATAGGTTTCGGCACACTGATAATTCCGTTAAGAGAACTCGAAATTCAAAAGTTTGAATTGCGCGCGCTACAGTAAGCCGAGTGTCCAAAACGCAAAACGGCTCTAACACGCTCGTCTTACGTCGTAGAGTGGCGTGCGATAGGTCAACTAAAAGGTCTGGACGTGCTCTTTCACTTGGCGTAAAAAATTTGTTAATTACGCAAACACGCACCACGAAAAGCGAGATTCTCGCGTTTTTAGCATAGAAATCGCTCTAACTCGCCCAGCGTGCGTCGTAGAGAGACGATCTTGAGTTGCTGGATAGCTCTTGACTCATTGATCATTTGTTCTTCTATTGGTCGAAACTCAAAAGTTTGAATATCGCGAGCTACAGTAACCCAAAAGTCCCAAACGCAAAACTTCTCTAACTCGCTCGTCTTCCGTCGTAGAGAGACAAACTTGAGTTTGCTGAATAGGTTTCGGCACGCTGATCATTCCGTTAAGAGAAGTCGAGATTCGAAAGTTTGAATTTCGCGAGCTACACTAACTCAAAGGTTCAAACAGAAAATCGTCCCTAACTTTCTCGTCTTACGTTGTAGAGCGGCATTCGTTCGACCGTTTGAAAGCTTACGTTGAGGCAGTTGTTGAACGTTCATTCCTAAAGAAATACTTTTGTTTTTTTAAACCCTTGTCTTACGAACAACTTTGTTTGCTAAAGAAATTAATCCCGGGCGATCCCAATGTTGCCCTGCAACAACCGCTCAGAAATGCGTGTGTCTTGCTAAAAAAATTAATCCCGGGCGATTCTAATGTTGTACTGTAAGAACCGCTCAGAAAGGAGCGTGTCAGAAGTAGCGCATGAATAGTGGACTCCGGGCGGGCGCGCGTCATATCGGAAGGGCTTCGAAATACTTTACACAAGTATCCACTATTTTAGTCTTCCACTTTAAAACACTCACAAACCACTCTGTATTAATAAAACAACTCAACTTTTTTAAAACAGCTTGTTGCGCACATCTGCACAGATTTCAGACTGGAACTGTATAGCTTTTGATCAGAATACCTGCAATTTGTTGTTGTGCTGTCATATGTAGCCAAAACTTGTGTTAGGAATGGTCACAGAGCACGTATGGTAGTGCTAGTGCTGCTGGTACTAACAAAAGGTGGGCGCTTATTGGAGGGGGGGCGCTTATTTTTTCAACCTCCCTCTAAAGGGGGGGGGCGCTTATTGGAGGGGGCGCTTATTGGAGGATTTACGGTATTTCGGCCACCCATGAATGGAGCGGATGAGGGGGTGGAGAGATCGTGACTATATAGTATTGATTGAGGCAACAAGAGGCAGTTTACACTGACGGATGCTTGATTCTACTGTGGTGGCTGAAGTACACTAAGAAGAGGACGTACCAACTATGGATTATGCCGATGACTTACAGTAGGGTAGGTACAATCCACATGTACGTAAAACGTGCGGCCATTTAGTCAGTATCTCAGTTGTAGCTCCATGTGCACATGCCGTAAAGTGCCGAATAGATGTACAGTAGGTACATGATGTAGGTCTACAAATAGTTGTGGTCTCCAAACATAGGCAGCTTGTAATGGAGACAACAACCGAAGCTACCTCAATTCGGCACTATAGGAAAGTGTACCTATGTAGTTCAGCCGAGCTCTGTACGTACTGTACGTGTACACTACCTAGAAGCTTGTTTGCTGTGTTTACAGTATACATAGCTCCTTGTAAAGCTACATTCAGGGTGCACGAAACGCGGATCCCGCAGTATGGTGGTGCTCGAGCGAGTGCCTGTAGCATCAGGTCCAAAATCTTGGTTTCTGCACAGTTCACATCTGTCGCTTGGCAAGCCTTCACCAGACGCCGTTTGTCCTGCGAAAAAAATGCTTTGTCCATCAACTACCTAATCGCTCATTGCTTAGTTACTAAGAATACGCCTAAGGTAAACTTCATGTACTTTACATTGTTGAAGCCTAAACTCTTTTGGCTCACGCACATCGACAAGCTTCAGAGCCCTCTTGCAGTCTTGCTCCGATATTTCCTGCTCCGTCAAACCTTCGCTGAATGCGTCGTAGAATTTTTGAGCTGCGTCTTTCAACTTCGAGACGAATTCAGACGTATACGCTGAAATGAGAGGCTAACAGTGCTAATGCGCACTCTGTTCGTCTACATGCCTACCTCGCTTCGATGTCTGCTGTTCAATATGCCTATCCAATGCATCTTGACATTCCTGATGTAGCCTAAACCAAATATGTATGCAGTGCGTTTGTGTGCAAGAAATCGTCACGCTCGCACAATGATCATCAAGACGTCATACCCCTTTCCCTCCGCCTCCACCTCGACCTCCTCCGTCGCTCTAAACGATAAAGAAAGTTGGGATATGTAGTAGGCACAACTTGTACAACTCATAACAACAGGTGCTGTGTGTTGCATGCGAATAACCGTATAGCTACGCCAACTTCATCGGAAAGCAGGATATTTTACCCACTGCTCGCTCAACACATCACTAATTTGTACACGCATTTTCAGCAGCATTTCCATAAGATTTTGCAATCTTCATGCACCGCCGGCAAAAGAAATTGCACGCTTACTGGCGCGAGTTACTTGCCCTCACCCATTTCAAATTGCAAGAATACGACAACGACCACACACTTGACACAGTCAGCGACCGGCGGACTGAGCCTGTAGATGGGCAAGTGGAACTCGCGACACATATTCGCCAGACCCTCCAGATTTCTCATTTCCAATTCCAACGTCATCCAATCAGAAAATTGATGGTGACGGCAGTCGTTTTCCTGCATAGCGTCTACGTAGGCGAGGGCGGTCACGTCGTTCTTGAGGGCGAACGCCTCAGACAGTGGCCCATAGGCCTTGTTGCAGAAGACTGAATTGATTGGTTGCGGTGTGGCAGTGTCATACAATGTTATTCAGCATCCAGAAGAACGATTGGAGTTATTTTGTAGTGAGATTTGTAGAGATACAGTATTTCACGACATCCTTGGCTTGAGCGTCGCGCCGATGGTACCGGGTTTTTCCGAAAAAGCGCCCCGGGGCGCTAATTAAGTTTTGGCACTTCTAACGAGACCACAATGAATCCAAATAAGCGCCCCGGGGCGGTTAATTGGAAAGTCTAATCTAAAGCCTTTTCGGTACTTCTATGCAATTCATAGCTTTTGCTCAATAGCAGTACACCAGTCAGTTAATACTGGTGATATATAACCAGTATTGACTGGTTTTAATACATATTTGTGTGAATTCTCTTATGAAATTGAGAATTCAGGCTAAATAAATGCTGAAACCCCAACTCTCTTGACAACTGACTAACATAAGGCAGTGAAATGCACACCTTCGTCCCAAATAATCTTTTCTTCAATCAAGCGCCCCGAGGCGCTTATTAAAGGGAAAGGAAAAATAAAGCGCCGCCCGGCGCGGGGGGGGGGGCGCTTTTTCGCAAAAACCCGGTACATATAGCCATGGGGATTATGAAGGTGAAGATCAGGGAATTATGTGGTTTAGTTAAAGAAGCACCAATGATCCACCAACTTGTGTCAACAACCACTCGACTCCCTTTGGACACCGCGAACAGTGCGAACAGCAGAGATAGAAAAATCATCACAAATCGTAACGTTGCTGAGGATTGCATAATCTATACTACGTACACGATAATAATTGCGTGGGCAAAACAATCGCCACTTGTTATTATACAGGAGCTATCAAGCAGCAGATGTCAGCACGATACGTGTAGATGTGTGCTGCAGCATATTTATACAGGGAAGTGTGATTATCAATTCAGGATGATGCACCAAAACAAGAAAATGGTAGCCGCTCTGTCCCTTGTCGTCATGTCACCATTAGTGTCTCGCTGCGACCTGCGGTCAGATCATTTTATTGCAGTTAGACTTTCAAAAAAGTGACAAAACTAGCCAAAGCTTGACAAACATTTGACACAATATCGAGAATGGCGTTTTCCGTGGTGCGTGTTTGCGTAATAGAAAAATTGTTGCTATCGAATGAAAGAACACGTCCAGGGCGCTCATCTGACGTGTCGATCGACGCTCTATGGCGCAAGACGACCGAGTTAGAGCACTTTGCGTATTTGACCATTCGGGTTACTGTAACTTGCAAAATTCAAAATTTTTAGTTTCGACCGATGGGAGAATAAATGATCAGTGAGTCGACAGCTATCCACTGACCTCGAGATTGTCTCTCTACGACGCACGCTGAGCGAGTTAGAGCGATTTTAGCGTCAAAATGTCGAGAATGGCGTATTCCGTGGTGCGTGTTTGCGTAATTGAAAAAAACTTTTGCAGCCGCATAAAAGAACTACTCGAGAGCTTTCACCGGACGTGTCGATTGCCGCTCTACGACGTAAGACGGGCGAGTTAGAGCCGTTTTGCGCATTTGAACCTTCGGGTTACTGTAACTCGCGAAATTCAAACATTTGAGTTTCGACCAATAAGAAACACATAACCAGTGAGCCGAGAACTATCCAGTGAACTCGTTTCGTCTCTCTACGACGCAAGGCGTGTGAGTCAGAGCGGCTTCAGTGCGAAAGTATCCAGAATGGCGCTTTCTCTAGTGCGTGTTTGCGTAATTAAAACCTTTTGAACCACATGAAAGAACACGTCGAGAGCTTTCACCTGGCGTTGTCGGTCGCCGCTCCTACGACGTAAGACGAGCAAGTTAGAGCCGTTTTGCGTTTTGGACTTTCGGGTTACTGTAACTCGCGAAATTCAAATTTTTTCGCCGCCCCCCAGGGCGGCGAGTATATATACGGACGCTATTGTCCGTTCGTGTTTCCGTGTGTGTGTGTGTGTGTGTGTGTGTGTCTGTGGGTGTCACAAAACTAGACATGACGGTTAGTGCCACCCAATGGAGTCGAATGCGCTGAGTAACGTGCCGTTGTCCGTTTCTGTTGCTAATTTCCCTATTTCGAGAAATTTACAATTAAAATATGAAAATGTCAAAAATGACACTTTCGTTTACAAGTCGTATCGGCAAAGTTTTTGCTGAAATGGAAAGGGCACAAGACGCGATGAATTTGTGACATAGTTTCGGATTTTGGAATTCACGAAATTAGGGATATTTTCAAGGTTTTTGTCGGAATTCCCAAATTTCGACAATTTCAAACAACTTAAATTTCAAAACTTCTTTGCACGGATGTATCGAGCATAGTCTGCCAAGTATTTAGCAAATAGTTTCAGCGAATATAATTAACGAAATTAGGGATATTTTAAAGGTTTTTGTCAAAATTCCCAAATTTTGACAATTTCAAACAACTTAAATTTCAAAATTTCTTTTCACGGATGTATCGAGCATAGTATGTCAAGTATTTATCAAATAGCTTCAGATTTTATAATTAACGAAATTAGGGATATTTTCAAGGGTTTTGTCAAAATACCCAAATTTCGGCAATTTCAAACAGCTTAAATTTCAAAACTTCTTTGCACGGATGTGTCGAGCATAGTCTGCCAAGTATTTAGAAAATAGTTTCAGAGATTATAATTAATGAAATTTAGGATATTTTTAAGGGTTTTGTCAAAATTCCCAAATTTAGACAATTTCAAATAGCTTAAATTTCAGAATGTCTTTGCATGGTTGTGTCGGGAATAGTCTGCCAACTATTTAGCAAATAGTTCTATATTTTATAATTAACGAACTTAAAGATATTTTCAAGGTTTTTCTTAAAATTGCCAAATTTCGACAATTTAAAACAACTTAAATTTTAAAATATCTTTGCTTGGATGTACCGGGCGTAGTATGTCAAGTAATTATAAAACAGTTTCAGATTTTAGAATTCAAAAAATTAGGGATATTTTCAAGGGTTTTGTAAAATATGGCAGATTTCGGGATTTTCAAATGGCTATAACTAAGCAATATTTTCGCCGCCCCCCAGGGCGGCGAGTATATATACGAACGCTATTGTCCGTTCGTGTTTCCGTCTGTGGGTGTCACAAAACTAGACATGACGGTGGGTGCCACCCAATGGAGTCGAATGCGCTGAGTAACGTGCCGTTGTCCGTTTCTGTTGCTAATTTCCCTATTTCGAGATATTTACAATTAAAATATGAAAATGTCAAAAATGACACTTTTATTAACAACTCGTATCGGCAAAGTTTTTGCTGAAATGGAAAGGGCGTAAGACGCGATGAATTTGTGACATAGTTTCGGATTTTGGAATTCACCAAATTAGGGATATTTTCAAGGTTTTTGTCAAAATTTCCAAATTTCGACAATTTCAAACAGCTTAAATTTCAAAACTTCTTTGCACGGATGTATCGAGCATAGTCTGCCAAGTATTTCGCAAATAGTTTCAGCGAATATAATTAACAAAATTAGGGATATTTTCAAGGTTTTTGTCAAAATTCCCAAATTTTGGTAATTTCAAACAGCTTAAATTTCAAAATTTCTTTTTACGGATGTGCCGAGCATAGTCTGCCAAGTATTTATCAAATAGTTTCAGGTTTTATAATTAACGAAATTAGGGATATTTTCAAGGGTTTTGTCAAAATTCCCAAATTTCGACAAATTCAAACAGCTTAAACTTCAAAACTTCTTTGCACGGATGTATCGAGCATAGTCTGCCAAGTATTTATCAAATAGTTTCAGATTTTA
>JASAMZ010013011.1:0-16328 GCA_030248115.1 Linhomoeus sp. GSCO2_2 | reverse complement strand
TGTGTCAAAGGAAGTACAGTTACAAACGTTTTCACGGAAGCGAGGAGGCATATGGTACGTTCCTCGTAGATGGTTATACATACCTGCGTACATTTCATGTAAAATGCCCAAGGGCAGAAAGAGGAACATGTTCCAAGTATGAAGCATGTAAAAGTAAGAGTATTACACTTAACCGATTTTCACCAAATTTGGAATTTAATCTGTTTATGATAAAGTCCTTTAGTGTACCAAATTTCAGCCGATTCCGTTTAGTACCGGGTGGTCCAAAAAAGTGACCTCTTTTCCTGACTGCCTCAACTCTCTCCTATGAAGACCAAATTGGACCAAACTTTGTACAGTGGTACTCTAATATGTTGTAATGGTGTAAGCAAAGTTTCACCTTGTTTCGACAAGACACGCTCAAGTTGTGGTAATTTCAGCTGAGCTCGTCTGAGCAGCAAGCTTTCCGCGAGGAACACTGTGGTACTTTCTAAGTGGAGCGTGCGAAACAAGTGAAATTTGGCACGATAAGTCTCAAAACTGTGACATTAGCATTTGCGATGCAATAGCGTAATCCCATTACGCTAATATCTTAGGACGAAAAGTAGAATTGGTTGCTCTAGGAATCCCTTTGGCATGTGAGCGAATCAACAACGTCCACTGATATGAACGATGGATTGTAACCATTGCCGCTGACATCAACGCTGTAGTAAGTCAGTGCGGCTGCGAACATTAGGATTACGTACGTGACAGTTTGAACATTTACCGCGCCAAATTTCACTTCTTTCGCATGCTCCACTTAGAAGATATAGCAGTATTCCTCGTGAAAAGCTTGCTGCTCAGACGAGCTCAACTGAAATTACCACAACTTGAGCGTGCCTTGTCGAAACAAGGGGAAACTTTGCACACACCATTACAACACATTAGGGTACCACTGTGCAAAGTTTGGTCCAATTTGGTCTTCACAGGAGAGAGTTGTGGACGTCAGAAAAAGAGGTCACTTTTTTCTGGACCACCCGGTACAGCCCGAGAAACAAACATCGTGACGATGGGAAAAGGTGCGCGCGGCCTTCATGGAACATATTATGGTTTGGCGCTGCCGCGCCAACCATGATATGTAGTAGGTACCTGATGTAGTCCGACGTCCGTGATCCAGACGTTGTCTTCGTGATCGATGCTGAGCCCGTGGGGCATGTGGAAGAGGTTGTCCTTGGCCTGCCCTACGAGGTCGCCGGTGTCGCCGTCGATCACCAAGTGGGTCTTCTCCTTGATGGGGCCCAGCCTCTTGTTGAACACATTCTTCGCGTCGAAACTCCTGAGACATTGGAAGCGTTCGCCTTTGGTAAAAGTGGTCAAGCTAGTGGAATTGCAGCTGTCACTTCATGTTCCAAACGCGCGATCCTCGATGCAGGACGTGCAGACGGCCGATCGAGTCAACCGCCAGTCCCACGGCTTGTCCGAGAGCGACGCCGTGAGTCTCGGGCTGCCACACTTCTGTTGACATGGCCTCCCCCGTCTGTTACACAGGCATGCGTCGGGAAACTTCGAAGGTCGATTGGTACATAACATTCCGGTGTACATAATTACTGTACTTACGTATGTGCCAGGATACTGTGGGTACAACTAACAGTACTCGCTTGGTCGCCTGTGTACATGTACATAATTTCACATGATACGTACATACTAGTATGTACCTGCGATTCTTCAGGACCATCATCTGGAACGGATCTCAGCTGTTCGTTCCTCAGCCCTTCCCATCCGAGCTCGTCTTCGAAAGCGTAGACAACGGTGACGATTAATGGCAAGAACCATGCACGAACGTGCTTTAAGTTCATCTTCGTCTAATTCAGTTCAAGGGCTCCTGTTTCTGCTCAATCGTTGCAGAGCGCCGAAGTGCCGACCGAGGCGCCGGCGCGTCGTCGGCGCCGCTTGTGGATAGGCAAACAGAAAGGGAGCGAAGACAAATGAAAAGCCGCCGGCGCTCTATGCTTCTCGGCTAGCCGAGTCGCCTTCCAATCCAACAACGCTGTGGGCAGTCAGCAAGCTACATACATACATGCGCACAGATGCACAGAGAGCGGCTTCCTAGCACTCGGAAGGGGCGCAAGAGGAACTCCGATAATATCGATTTTGGCGAACAAGTGTGGGCGTAGCGGAGAGCCGGGCAACCGCCTTTCGCCTCGCAGTCGCCTGCCTTGCGCCCCCTTTCACGAGTCGTCGTCCCCAGCGCCGTCTTCCTCTTCATTCAGTGACGTCAAGACGTTGGTAACAAGTTCGTTCAACTACTCTGCAATTCGTCATTGTTCTATGCGCGCTCGCATTAGACCAAGGGCAAATTTGCAGATACATTAAGTAGTGTGTAATCAGCGAGATGCAGCTCCCCTGGGGCTCGTTTCACTCTTTCATCAGTCACCCAGTACAAACCCCCACTCCACCAAAATAGAAAGCCAGAAAGAACGACGGCTCCACCGAAACCAGCCAGTTTCATCAGCACTCTGATTTGATATGTGACACATAAATAGTCAGAACCAGGGAGAACAAGGGCTGTAAGCGCTCCCAATGTCTAGAAGACGTCGGGTCGAATGGGCAGCAGGAGATTGTAGAAGGCGTCGGCTCTCCAGAAGGAGAGGGGCTTCCATGCGCACCAGCCCTTGTTGACTATTGTCTTGATGTTTTCCTCGCCACAGTAGTGGGGGTCGAGCACCAGAAAAGCCACCTCCCCCGTCTCCTCGTCGAAGTCGACGCCCAGAATAGTGTGCGCCAACACGCCGCCGCCTGGAACATATGACGATTGCGCCGCTGCATCGTACAGCGTTTTGCCTCTGGGAAAGCGGCATAGGTATTATGCCTTGATATGTAGTCAGTGGAAATGATGACCAATAAGAGCTTTCAAAGGCTTATCACTGCATATTCTGCGATTATAAACTGAAATAACAGGTTGATTATATAGTGGCGTGCACCACTATTCGGCGGTCTACGGTAATCGGAGAGCCAATGACCTATCATGACGGGAGTTCCCTGGCTGTCGAAGTGGGCGAGCAGTTCGCGTCCCTTGTCGGCCAACTCCGGGCCGGAAGAGACGTTGAGAAGGCGACTCTGGACGGCGAGCATGTCGTCCAGGCACCAGCTCAGCTCCATGCTTCCCACCCACTGCCGACTGCCCACGAAGGAGGCGCCCTTGTCACCCAGCTTGACCAGCACCTGCGGAGTATGACGAACGTCGAAGTAAACCACATCCAAATGGAGCACCACAGTAACCACGACGAGCGGCAGAGCAGGGCAGAGTGGAGAGACCTCCTGTATCTGTTCGTGGGTCGGCGGCGCCCGATCCGTGTAGCCCTGAAGCAGGAACCATGACCAGAGCGTCTGAAATGAGCGGTAGGCGCAGCCCCAGCCACTGTCGTTGAAGCCGTCCTGCATGTAGTGGCGGTAGTGGTAGTGGCCCTTTACCAGCGACGCCCTGCCTCCAACCCCTGGGCGCAGTACCAAGCGTTTGCTACCACAAATCAAAGAACAAGAAGAAACGAAGTCCTCTCACCGCTGCCCTTCGTCACAGCCTCGTGAACGTTGAGCAAGTAGCCCGAACCATCGGAGACGGCGAGACCGTCGAGGTGGAAGAATCTGTGCGCGTTCGACTTTCGGAACACCGGTCGATTCTTCGGGATCGAGTGGACGTCGTGCAGGCGACTGCGCACCGCCTCCAGCTCTTCGTCGCGTGCGTCGGCCGGATAAAAGACGCAGAGAAAGGACGAGCACCCATCCAGTGGACGGTAGAGAAATGGTCTGACGGCTCGGAATGGTTGCTGAAGAGAGTTTTGAAAGGTCGTCACACCGCAATGCAGCAGTAGAGGGCTAGAACGACGGAAGCAAGGAAGGAAACCTTTCCAGGCCACAGGGATCGGGAGTTACTCAAGCATTCGGTGAGGCAGTCTATCTGCTTCCGAAGTGCCTCGATCAGAACTCCACGAAGCGATTTGAGCGGAAGACTTGCTGAGCACACCAGAGCGCCATTCAGCGAGAAGGGTATACGGTAGACCACATACTCGTCTGAATGTATGGTGCGGTTCGAGTACCGGATGTGTCTTCCTTCCAGTCGACTTCATACAACAGACGGAGTCGGCACCTTTCTGAACGTGCACCATTGGAACGGGGGCTGTGCCGGCAGAGTCGGCTGCGCCACTGTCGCCACTCAAGCCTCTCAGGTACTTGAACGAGAGTTCATGCTGAATAGACACGCTAGAGCCTGTGAATACTCAGGTATGGCGCACTCGACTCCATGTGATGCACTACCTTGGCAAAGCTCAACTTTGACCGTCCACCCTTCGGTTGTTCCGCACTCGCCGTCAGCCAATAGAGGGAGCCAGCTGTGGACACCTCTGTCAGCCGCTCGGCGGCTTCGGCGAACAGGCCGACCTTCTCTTCGCTAAGCAGCACGTAGGGAAGCTGGCCAGCGCTGCCCTGGCAGGCAAAATGAGAACTGGCCGACGCCACTCTCTCCGTCAAGTTCTCCATCTTCTGACGAATGATGGCGGAGACGTCGTCGCTCGACTCTGAACTAATGGGAAGACATAGAGTGGGCACAGCAGAACGAACTTCTGTCCACACGAACACAACCAACAATAAGACAGTAGCAGACGGCCATTTCAAGAATTTCACCATGTTCTTGCCCGGTTCTGAGCAGCAAGGAGAGAACGTCACTCAGTTGAACGGTGACAGTCAATGAGCCGTCTGATGAATTGTCCTGCTCCGTCTCATCGGCGGTTCCCTGCAGACGACTCGCAGTGGCGGCAGTTCCAGAGGAGTCGAACGTTGGAACGGTATAGCTGAACGTCTTTGTCTCGGTGCTGCCATTCCCAGTCGACGCTGTAGTGCCAGAGCTACCACTCGCAATCATGCTTTCAAGCAGCACCCGAAGATTCGTTGTGACGGGACAGGACTGGCTCTCTTTCACTCACTTCTGAAGACCCAAAGGACTATATTGCAATCCACTTCACTTCAACTTGCGGCCAATGTGGAAATTGCAGCACACGCAGCGGCGATGCCGCTCAAGCCGAATGCGAAGGTCAGTGCTACGTCGTCGTCGTCGTCGTCGTCGTCGTCGTCGTCGTCGTCGTCGTCGTCGTCGTCGTCGTCGTCGTCTAAACATGTGTAACCGCGTTAATTGAAGTCCGGAGCGCACGTCGCTCACGTGCGTTACTGCAGACCAAATAAGAAATCTGGGACCAGTATGGGACTGGGGTCATCGTAGAGGGGGGCAGCGATACTCCCGGACACGGCAGTCATGGTCATTGCAAGGAATGACCAACACGCACGCGCATTACACTGTGACTCGAGTATTGCCCAATTGGATGCACAACAGTTTCTGCCTGCGCCCAGTGGCCGTAAATGTTGAAGTTTCATTTTGAAATTTGAGTAAGACTTCATGTTTTGCTGGATTGTTGTCGAACAATATGCAGACAAGATTAGTAGACGGGGGGCAGAGCCCCTCGGGGCACTCCTCCCCTCTTTCAGAAGAATTTTGGGAGTTGAATCATGCTGCCCATTGATCAACGAGGCATGTCAGTGAAGCTTAGTGGCCATTCTGATCGCAAAATTAATAGCAAATTCGGAATTGTGACCCTCCAATACCCCACATTTGACATACAACACATGTAGCTTTGGCTGAACTGACACAACCAGGTTTTCCACTTGAGGGCACGTATGGTAGCAAGCAAATTCTTCAAAAATGGTCCTACACATCTCAAAACGAAAAACCAATGTCAGATTCGTGATCAGCGGCCCCGAAAAGCCGGAATCGAGTACTTACACTTCAGGTGCCCCGGACAAATCGAGCAACCAAAATTTTGAATTCAAATTTCCCGCCAAAATACGCGTCGGACGAAAAAAGTGCTTATAACAAAAACAACTTATCTTTTGATGCTCTATCACGTAAAAGTCCAATTGACACCTAAATGTCTCGACTACCCCACATTACACCGAAATACCGAAAATTTGCTGGAAAAATGTAAATTTCACCAAAAAATTGCCCCCACCGAAAGCTGAAATTCTGCTCCAGTAAAGATATTTGTAAGCCTCACAAACCCTGTTAATATCGTCGGAATCGATCCGCGCAGTCAAAAATAGGAAAGGCACCACTTTTGAATTTGGACTGAAAAATCGATTTTTTCGATTTTCACACAAAATTAGGCCTCTCCGAAAGAAGTGACCTACTACACATTTGTAGAGCTCGCCGAGCTCTATCGAATGGTGTTTGTTCCCTCTCGATACGAGCACCCTATCAAAAGTTACGCCGGCCCGAAGTTTTACCCGGAACTCCGGGACCCAACTTTGGGCAATATTTCCCAGCCCGGGGTACATCTGACCGGATTCAACAATGCGGTGCGGTCATTGACTATCTGAGATGTGCCAGTTCCCAATAAACTAGAACTTCTACTTTAAAAATAAAACACTTACAGCGGGGGCCGCGAACCCTATTTTTAGGCCGAAAAACCGGGTTTTTGCTACCCGGCCCGGGCAGGACCGGGCCCAACCCGGCGGTGCCCCCACCGTCGGATAGCCCAATCTCTTTTACATATCCGACCCAAAGCTCGTCTCGCTACGTTCTACCAGAACACTATTCTAAGCGTCCAAAGTTCATCGGAGGCCAAAAAACCGGGTTTTTGGCAACTTGCCAAAAATCGGGTCCCGGGCGGAAGTCGAGACCTTCGATCCACCCTGCGCCTTCCCGAGACCTATCGAATAAAAAAAAATCGCCCCGATCGGCCAACTCTAGCTCGACTTATGAGCGTTTGAATTTACACAGAATCCGCACCATCACTATAGCACTCCTCCCTTTTGGAGGGGAGGAGTGCCAAAAATTGTTTTTAGCGTCAGCAGGTGCGTGTAGCGTACTTTTCGCAGAGGGCGCAAGTTGAGGTGGTGGTATGACAAAACTCTTTTGTCCCTTCAGCGTTTGCTGTGCGTATTGTTGGCTTGTTTGCGACGTCTAGATCGCATTTGTACCCCTGGTTCTATTGGTGATTTAGTTATCCAGGCGCTAGGCGGTGAAAAACTTCAAGATGGCCATGTCAAAATCCTCGTACAATTACAACCGGAAAACATGGGAAGACGCGGTTAGTGGAGTTCCATTTCGATATCTCTGGTTACCAACTATGCAGACTGGCTGCTCACAACCTCTGCAATCTGCATTACTTTCAGGAGTTCCCTATTCTTTGCCAGACTTGTTTGGGAGACAATCCTTACATGAGAATGGTGGGTTGGTACAGAATGTTCGACTTCCTTAGTCGCCCTTACATTACCACAGGCGCAAACAATCCTCTGCGTACGTGTTGTCAGATCAAGGAGAAATTCGGCAAGGCGTGCACCATTTGTGAACGTCCGTTCACGACCTTCCGCTGGTGTCCCGGGCGAGGCATGCGCTACAAGAAGACCGAAGTGTGCCAGACCTGCGCCAAGCTCAAGAACGTCTGCCAGACCTGCCTGCTCGACTTGGAGTACGGTAAGAGAAGATAGTCTTGCTCTTGAATCCCCAACTCCACATCTATCTATCACCATGCGTGTGTTGCATGCGATCGCAGCAGTTCATGGCGACTCGCGTCGCGCTTGGCCCAGACGTACTCCTACAACTAAGTGTTGCACCTGTTTCCAGGGCTGCCGGTGCAAGTTCGCGACGCGGCGCTGCAGCTAAAGGACGACCTGCCGAAGGAGGGCGCCAATCGCGACTTCTACATCCAGAACGCCGAGCGAGAGGTCGACGCTTGGCTGCGTGCGCTCGCTTGTCGATCGTTGGCGTCACTATAGCGTCTCTTCAGTTGTCGCTGACGGACGGGACGACGCCGGGCGGTTCATTGGCCAAGCTGGCAGACCAGGGCCCCAACGAGCTGCTGACGAAGCTTGCCAGAAATAAGCCATACTACGACAGGAACCGGCCCCACATCTGCTCCTTCTACGTGAAGGGCGAGTGCAAGAGAGGCGAGGAGTGCCCCTACAGGTCTGTGGGTGGTAGTATGGCATGAAATATTGGCCCGTATTAGACGTTACTCTCTTCCGTATTAGACACGAGCGGCCGACCGATCCCGACGACCCTCTGTCGGACCAGAACATGCGCGACCGCTACTACGGGCACAACGACCCCGTGGCCGACAAGCTGATGAATCGAGCGCGGGCGATGCCGGTGCTGCAGTCGCCGGCCGACAAGACCATCACCACCCTCTACGTGGGCAACCTGGGCGACGAAGGGCTGGTGGTAGAGAAGGATCTGAGGTGGGCTGCCTTGAAAGGGAGTCAGTAGTAGCCAGCCACTTGTGCGTCTGTCGCAGGAACTACTTCTACCAGTTCGGCGAGCTGCGCAGCATCAGCATGCTGGCGGCCAAGGGCTGCGCCTTCGTGCAGTTCACGACGAGGAAGGCGGCCGAGAACGCCGCAGAGAAGGCCTTCAACAAGGTCTTCATCAAGGGAAGAAGACTCACCGTCCGGTGGGGAAGGCCCCAGTCGCAGTCGGGCACCGCCGGCCTCCCCCCGCAGGAGAGACACTTCGACCCAGTACCCGGACTGCCGGACAGTGGGTGTCTCTGGGAGCGATAGCTTCGAGTCTCTGCTAACAATAGCATTTGGGCGGTTCAGCGCTTCCTCCGCCACCCACGGACTACTTCAATTTGGGAGCCGGCCAAGACGACGACGACGCCGAGGAAGGAGACGAGCCAGGCGCCAAACGACGACGTGGAGAGGGCGCAGAGATACCGCCGCCCTCGCATGTCGGCTCGTTGCCGAATTTTGGCCTGCCGCCTGGTTCGTTGGCCTGCCAACCCTACCTTTGTGGCGGTTTATAATTCTGACCGTAGCCTCACATGACTGAATACGCAGGCGTGCCGCGGCCGCGCCCTCAAATGCTGACGCCCCGTCTTCCGATGCCGGGCATGGGTCCCAAGCTGCCGGCACCTCCGCTGCCGCCCGGCGAAGGGCGCGGCCTGCTGCCGCCGCCGCCCATGCCGCCGTCAACGTCGAGCGGTGGCGGCGACCGCCCGCCGGCCATCCACTACCCCAGCCAAGACCCACAGCACATGGGCGCCAGAGACCCGCGACAGTGAGAGAAGACAGCAACGCAAGATTCATTGATGCCCCCTTCTGTTTTCGACCATTTCTGATCGGTCCTTCTTTCCGAGCGCGATGTCGTGTCGTCGACTGTCGAGTGTAACCTGAACGTCTTGAAAACCAACCGCATAACACACGAGAGATGCCCCAAACACAGAAACAGAAGTGCGACCATGATAGGCGCCCAACAGGTCGGCAACATTCACAACAGACGGGCCAGAGAGCACAGAGGCTGTGATATGCCAGGAGCGAAGAAGAAAATGGTGGTTTGCTGCCTCATCCATTGGCTGCTGAGGCAGCGCCAACGGCCGTCGTCGTAGACGGCGCCGAGTTGGCGGAGCTGCTGAGCAGTCTGTCGATCAAGTCCTGGAGCGGTTGGAGTTCCTTGTGCTCGACGAGAGCGAACTCGTGTACGAAGAGGACGAAGTGCTTGAAGGAGGTGTTGAGGTGGGCCTCCTCCTTGAGGGACTCGACGTCGGCGAAGTGCTGGTAGTAGATGTGGGCGTAGACGCGGAACATGCGCTTCATGATCATCTTCGCCACCTTCGGGAAGTCCGAGGGGAAGGACACGCCTGAGGGAAGAGCGAGAGACTACACACAACTTGCTGCTTGACTCAAGACACAGGGCGAAGCAAAGGCCGTGAGGGCGAAAATCGGCTGTTGCTAGCTGGCATACTGTAAACGCTCCAATAAGTCCCCCCTCTCCATGTGGCATGGCGTCGGAGTTGGGGAAGGGGCCTTCTTGGCGTATTTACGGTTACCTGGATGCGTAATCTAACCGTAAATACTCCAACTCCAATTAGCCCCCTTATTGGGATATTTATGGTACATAAAAGCCAATGAACCTCACACCCAGTTTGGAGGGGAAGACGGCTTCGTCGTCCAGCTGGTCCTGTACCCAGGTCATCATGAGATCGATGTATTGGGGGGCGCTGCACTTGATCGGCTTCTTGATGGCATGGCCGTCCGCCCAGTAGTACTCGTACTTCGAACCCGCCGACATGACCGGACACTTCTCGGAGGTGCAGAACTCGGACAGCGTGCCGTAGAGCATGTTGATCTGGTTGAAGAAGTCGACGACTGCAAGTGAGGACTCGACACATCTGTCTATCCGACGATTCCATCACTCAACTCCCTCACTGTTGACGGCAATCCACTCGTTCTTGTCCTCTCCGTCGGGCAGCTTGACGGCGTCCTTCAGACTGCTGCTGCCCAGCGTCTGCGTGTTGCGCTGGTCGAGTAGAAGGGCGGCGCCGGTGCGGTCGCCTCCCTTGAAGCGCTTCTTCGGCTTGAACGTCGCCTGGCTCCTCTGGGGCCTGCAATCAGTGTTTGACGCTTTCGTTGGTTGGCAGAAGCAATTCATGGATCCAACTGTCGCGACTCACAGGAGGAAGTTCATGTTCGCTACACGGCGGGTGAATGTTGACGGCGAACGATGGGCGCTTCGGTCGGCACTTCTTGCGTACCGTCACAGCTGTCTGAGCCCTCTGCTGCGGCAGTGCGCGGAATGCAACGCCGCGCCGTCTGCCGCCAGTCTCCTCTCGTCAATAGATAGTGGGCTTCTGCGGCGGAAATCTCTCTCGTTCCCTCCTCCTCTCTCTTCCTCTCCCCTTCCTCTGAGCGAGCGATCGCGCGCCAACGACCGTTGTGGGCGAGGAGAGCGAGAACGCAGAATACATCAATAGACACAGAGGGTGGAAGCGAGAAAGGGAGGCGCGAGGTCTGCCTGCGCCCTCTTCTGTCAACAGAAGACGGGGAAGGAATGGACACGGGACGCAAGGAAACCTTTCTAACCGTCGAGGTCCCAAATACAGAACAGCGAACCGTCGACTATCTATTGCACAAGCCACAGAGACGGTGAGAGAACCACGCGGAACATATAGCAGGGAATGGCCAGACCACTGACACGCCACGAGAGCACGCACGTCAACCAAGACTGGTCACAAACACGGTACTTAACATCAACAGTGGTACAGCACAGTACACAGTACGAACAACGATCAAGTATCTGAACAGCAATTGTCAGAACGTCGAGAGACTGGTACAATGGTTGAAGCTGCTGCTGCGATTTTCAGATCGGTCGTCGTCGCTGAAAGCCTATAGGCGCAGTGAGCCTTCTGAAATTCCCCTAAACCCTTCACAGGAAGTAGTCGGGCGTCCGGCGAGTCACGTGCGGTTCGCCGCGCCTCGGGGCCGGGTCGAACTGGAGGCTGAAAAGGGAGGGCGCACACGTAACTGTTTCTTCTAATCCCACACAATGTGTAGGGTACAAGGATCATTGCGCTGCTCACAATGAGTATTTGAGTTCGTCGTCCAGTTCGACCATGGCGGCCTGATTGCCGCACCGATAGCAGTAGTTGGGCGCCGAGAACACCGTCACCACGTTCCGATCGTGACACCAGTTGTAGCCCTATAGGAAGATTTTGCTCCGGATCATGGCGATTATGTGAGCAAGTACATAAGCTCAGTTAGCGTCAAAAGCGCCCGTATCTGATACTCGCAAAGCCTCATACACGGCACTGCACTTTACCGACTGGAGCGGAAGAAGGGAGGGGAGCGTACTTTCACTCATCATCCATCCACTCACTTCCATGACCAGCTGATGGGCTCGCGAGATGAGCGTGAGTCCGTTGGCGTGGTTGAAGGTCTCGGAGATGTCCTGTCCGAAGGTGTAGCCGGCCCCCCGGGGGGAGATGCCCCAGCCGCCGCGGTCGTCCGGGTCGCTCCACAGGAGGTCGCACATGGGACCCTCGTGGGGCACCTCCTGGAGGCGGTCCAGAGCCCGGATGTGGTCCAGAGTGTCGATGCTGGGCGACAGGCCGCCGTGCAGACAGAACACCTGTGGGAGAGAGCAGATTTATTCTGCATGAATGACTTCCGTCAGACCAACGCTAGGTTACCGAAAACAACGTCGCGATATGCGGTGATAGTCCAGTCGTCCCTTCAATTATCGACCAATATTTACCGTAACCATGCACTCTGACGTTTACTGGAAGCAGAGCTATCCTTCAATTCAAGATCTGCCTGTACCTGCCCGTCGACGAGAGCCGTGAGGGGCAGGTAATCGAAGAGGTCGGTGAAGTACTTCCAGACGTTGGCGTTGCCGTACTTGCGCAGACACTCGTCGTAGAAGCCGTACACTTGCGTGATCTGCCGACTCTCGTGGTTGCCCCGCAGAATGGTCACGCGCTCCTTGTAGCGCACCTGCAGAAGATATTGAGGATCGGCCGCGCCAAAGGTCGGCACCAATACATGGAGGGAGATCGCACAAAATCTTCCCTACAGGACGCACGAATGCACAAAAGATCGCACTAAGCAACCAGTACGCTGCGTACAGTATACTCAAATTGCGTATTAGCGACAAACAACTGTTTGCGTTTTCGACGTCGGCGTGTCTACCTTGAGGGCGACCAGCAGCGTGACCGTCTCCACGGAGTAGTAGCCTCTGTCGACGTAGTCTCCCATGAAGAGGTAGTTGGTGTCGGGTGCCTTGCCGCCCATCTTGAAGAGTTCCATCAGGTCGTGGAACTGGCCGTGGACGTCGCCGCACACCGTCACAGGACAGCGGACCTCCTGCACGTTCGACTCCTTCGACAGGATCTCCCGAGCCTGCAACGCGCGCGCGCACACACACAACTCTCCGGAAAACGGCTGTAGGTAGGAAAGGCAACAAAGTGCTCAGAAGTCTACCGCCAGCTTGGGAAACTTTGCAAATGCGCAAAGTATTCGCCAACTGTGGAAATCGCTTCCACGATTCTGCAGTGACCGACCGGCCCGCCCCCCCCCCCCCCCCCAGCAACCATAGTGAGGGCCACCCGGAAGCCAGGGAATTTATGGGAATTTTCGAGAGGGAGGGGGTCACGGGACCATTTTATACAGCTTCTGAAATGACATGGAAGAGAAAAAACCGCATCCACGGGTGGAGGGGATCCCACCGGCCGCACCTACGTATTGTCCCTCATCTCCTCCCCCCCCCCCCCCCCGCCCCCTCTTCGGCCACAATCTACGTAGCTACACACTAGGCAAGGTATAAATGCATACCTTTTCGCAGAGCGTCTTGACTTGGCCCTCGGCCAGTTGCTTGCACTCGTACAGACCCTCGATCCACTCGTCCAGCTCCTTGAGCGAAGCCCTGTCCGAGCTCAGCGACGAGTCGATTGTGATACTGGGCGCTACAACCGATCACAACTCTCTTCACGGCTGGGCGCATGCAATGCGGAAATGAACACCGCTACTCAGTGGAATCAGGCATTGAACAAGCTGACCAGACCTGTCGGTTTCTCGGTTTGTGGTGCCTCCGTCATGACTGGAAAATAAAGTGTTACGCAGATTTGAGATCAACTGGCACGGAACCCAGTGGAATGGTTTGGATAGCCGAGCGACTCACCGCACTCCACCTAAAGAGCAGCGATTCCTGAGGGCTCAACAATCCCACAATACGCATCGCATTCGCAAACACTAAAAGAGAGACAAAAGAGTATTGCTATCCCACTCCAAATATTGCACTGGGAAATTGCGCCACACGCAAGCAAATACACGGCGAAAACAATTTGGTGCGTGGCATGGGAGAAGGCGAAGAAGCGAGAGAGGCGCCGTTGTGTTTTGGCTTGGCTGTGCGTGTTTTGGCGGTGGCGATCCGTTGCTGTACTCGTTTGAATTTTGAAATTGTCGTAATTCCAACTTGTCTGGACCCCTCCATGTGACACAGAAGTCCACGAAGAGAGAGTGGTGATCCCCGATCCGTTGCCGCGCTCGTTTGAATTTTGAAATTGTAGCAGACTTGTCTGGACCCCTCCATGGGGCACAGGAAAAGTGGAAGAAGAGATAGTGGTGATCCGTTGCAGCACTCGTTTGAATTTTGAAACTTGTAGCAGATCGTGAATTTGTATATGTGATTTAAAATTGTTTGATATGTAATTCGAACTTGTCTGGGCGGCTCCATGTGACACAGAAGTCCAAGAGAGAGTGGCGATCCGTTGTCGGGCTCTTTTTCGAAGGGGTGAGGGCGTTTAATCGAGGCGGGCACTTTTTGGAGTACCATTTGTGGTATACATACCGTAAATCCTCCATTATAGTCCACTAGTCGCCGTGCTATCATACATAGATTGCCCTATCTTGTGTTAGATATCGTCAAAGAGCACATATTGCATGATAGCACTACTGTCCTCTCTACTAATCTCGCGATCTCTGTCTGTGTGTGTGTGTGTGTGTGTGTGTCTGTTAGCATGATAACTCTCGACAGCGGCGACGGGTCCCGGACATCTATACACCAAAAGAACCGCCTTCCGCCGGGCACCATCTGGCCGAAGTTTGGTCTTGGGCCGCCGTCGAAATTCGGTCGAAATTCCGAAAATATCGTCTGCGCGGCACATTTTTGGCGCTAACTGCCGACTGCGGCGGAGGATCGCGACGAGCCGTGCATCAACGGAACCGCCGTTCGACGCTGCACCGTCTGACCGAAGTTTGGTCTTTGGCCGCCGCCTAAATCGTCCGAACTTCGCGATATTCGGGCAAATTTGGGCCGTTTTCGGAAGAACATTCTTCGCAACAACGATTACGATTCTGCCATAGGCGTAGTAGAAGGGCTTGCTTCGCTGTGAGACCCAACTTGCGCACCATTTGCTTTACACGCTGCCAAAGCACCATCATCGACGTTCGGAAGAGCTAGAGATTTTGCGGTTCGCTGTGAGACCCAACTTGATAACAATATGCTTTACACACTGTCAAAGCACCGTCAACATGGGGTTTCGTCTTCTGGCCAAGAACGGCGCACGAGTCACGCGCACAGGCGAAGCGCAAAACGTTCGGTTTGTCTTCTGACGGCGCACGAGTCACGGGCACAGGCGAAGCGCAAAACGTTGGTTTGTCTTCTGACCAAGAACGGCGCACGAATCACGGGCACAGGCGAAGCGCAAAACGTCGGTTTGTCTTCTGACCAAGAACGGCGCACGAATCATGGGCACAGGCGAAGCGCAAAACGTCGGTTTGTCTTCTGACCAAGAATGGCGCACGAGTCACGGATACAGGCGAAGCGCAAAACGTCGGTTTGCCAGGTGCCACTGCAGCGCATCAGCTGCGCGACATCGGTCTCTGCAGCTGCAGGGCGTCAGCTACGCGACATCGGTCTCTGAAGTCTGAAGCTGCAGCACATCAGCTGCGCCACATCTGTCTCTGAAGCTGCAGCACATCAGCTATGCGACATCGGTCTCTGAAGCTGCAGCGCGTCAGTTGCGCGACATCGGTCTCTCAAGCTGCAGCACGTCAGCTGCGCGACATCGGTCTCTCAAGCTGCAGCACGTCAGCTGCGCGACATCGGTCTCTCAAGCTGCAGCACGTCAGCTGCGCGACATCGGTCTCTCAAGCTGCAGCACGTCAGCTGCGCGACATCGGTCTCTCAAGCTGCAGCACGTCAGCTGCGCGACATCGGTCTCTCAAGCTGCAGCACGTCAGTTGCGCGACATTGGTCTCTCAAGCTGCAGAACGTCAGCTGCGCGACATCGGTCTCTCAAGCTGCAGCACGTCAGCTGCGCGACATCGGTCTCTCAAGCTGCAGCACGTCAGCTGCGCAACATCGGTCTTTGAAGCTGCAGCGCGTCAGTTGCGCGACATCGGTCTCTCAAGCTGCAGCACGTCAGCTGCGCGACATCGGTCTCTCAAGCTGCAGCACATCAGCTGCGCGACATCGGTCTCTCAAGCTGCAGCACGTCAGCTGCGCGACATCGGTCTCTGAAGCTGCAATGTGTTATCCACAGGCTATAGACCCTAGTACTCACTAATTGGCACTTATTGGAGGATTTACGATAGTTTTGTTGAGTGGTTTCAGGGTTAACCAATTCAACCTGGATCTGAGCCTTGTTTGGGGCGCTAACACGGACGTGTCGCCCTGCCTGGACCCCTACGCCTGCGCCCAAGTATGGTTCCCATTAGAGGCTAGAGTCTTGCAGTATGTGGAATAGAACCAGTTCCATTCCAGTACATTCTCAACTATGTGGTCAAGGCGGAGGGGGCCATGACAGAGAGACTGGCCAAGACGGCCGCTCAGGCGAAGGATCTGCCTGGGAGCCATGGGTGCGGCATCCGGCGGAACCCAGTTGGACATGGACTCCAGCGACAGGGATCCCGTCAGGCGGCTCCTGGCATCCGCCTAGTCAGCGGCGCCAACTGCACCTACCACTTCGAGAGCAGCCCCTACCAACAAGGGCCCTGGAAAGGCAGCTGGGAGAATGGGTGGTCAGAGAGCAAGGGACGGCGCCCACGGC
>JASAMZ010013010.1:0-16538 GCA_030248115.1 Linhomoeus sp. GSCO2_2 | reverse complement strand
GTAGAGTCGATGTCGGTGAGTACGGATTCGATGTCCGTTTCTGTTGCTAATTTCGCATTTTCGAGATATTCGCAATTAAAGTTCGAAAATGTCGAAAATCGACTTTGTCGTCTGATGCGCTAGCCGCGAAATTTCTTCAGAAATGGAAGGAGCATGGACCGTGGATAATTAGTAACACAAAAGAAATTTTTTGCAGATGTGGAATTTAATAGAAATACGCGATTATTTGTCAAAATTGCATAAATTGACTAAAATACAACGATATTTATGACGAATGTGAATGCAGAAATGGAAAGTTCGTATGCCAATAAGGATTTGTGACATAGTTTTGCAGTTTTTAGAAATTGCAATTTAGAGATATTTTCAATCAAAATATGGAAATGTCGAAAATCGACTTTTTCACCTGATGATATAGCGGCGAAATTTCTTCAGAACTGGAAAGAGTATAGACTGCGGATAGTTTGTAACGCAAAAGAAATTTTTTTCAAACATGGAATTTAATAGAAATACGTGTTTATTTTTCAAAATTCCACAAATCAACAAAATAGAACGTCGTTTTTGACGAGTTTGAACGCAGAAATGATAAGGCCGTATGCCAATAAGAATTTGTGGCATAGTTTTACAGTTTTAATAAATTCCAATTTCGAGATATTTAGAATTAAAATTTAAAAAAATGTCAAAATCGAGATTTTCTCCTGATGGCCAGAACAGCTGTTTATTGATGAATGTGCACGCGGAAACAGAAATGCGTACGCTGAACACAGGAATTCGCTCGCACCAAACTTTTGGCAAGTTTTTTTGTTGGATGTGACGTTTTCACACAGGTAGGAAACATCAGATAAACGGCGTCGTATCATGCCGATAACATATAGCGAACGCGCGATATCACTGAGCTTCAGATCAGCTGTACAGACAACCGTATCGTGGGGATAGCTGCACTTTGCATTAAGGTACACGTTCTCAAGACACTTTCTCCAGATGCGGCTAACGATGTGTGCAAAGTTCACTACCCTGTTCACCAGAACACACAGCTTGTTGGGTTGTGCAGTATTATTGTATTCTACATTGTTTCGTTCTATTTAATTTAATTTAATGCAGTGTAATTTAATGTAATCCTATTTAATCTAGGTGAATCTAATATTATTTAATTAACTTTAAATCAGTATAATTTAATTTATTTTTAATTCAGTGTACGGTAGTTTAATTTAATTTAACGTAAATTAATTTAATTTAATTTTTAATTTGATTTAATTCAATTCAATTCAATTCAATTCAATTTAATTTAATTTAATTTAATTTAATTTAATTTAATTTAATTTAATTTCATTAATTTAATTTAATTTAATTTAATTTAATTTAATTTAATTTAATTTAATTTAATTTAATTTAATTTAATTTAATTTAGTCTAATTTAATTTAATTTAATTTAATTCAGTTTAATTTAATTCAATTTGATCTATTTTCTTTTAATTCAGTTTAATTAATTCAGTTTAATCTAATTTAATTTAATGTAATTTAATTTAGTTTACCTAATTTATTTTGATTTACTTTGATACAATTTGGTTTTACTGCGTTTTGTTTTATTTCGTTTGTTTTATTTTGTTCTATTTTATTCAATTTTATCTTAATTTAAGGTCTTTTATTTTTTGTTTAACTTCATTTCGTTTTATAAAACTTATTCTCGTTTGTTTGATATTATCTTGCTCTGTACCTATGCCTTTAGAAGACTGTTCTTTCTATGTACTTATTCTGTCCACTTTGCATATTATTTCTGTTATTCTGTTTATTCACCTATACAACAAATACTGGTGCACGAGCGCCACGCAGTCTGCGACTCCAAGGTAGAAGCTCAGTTGGAAGAAGCTCGACTGGAATATGGACTGGTGGCGCCGCCTGTGGAGCACCACGAGAAACATGACGTAAAACATGGCCGAAGGGCATGCGACGAGCACTTGAAGCAGCTCGAGAGGTGTGAAGTGCTTGGCGAAGAAGGTTGGGGTTGACATTCTAATTGAGATTTATAGTGTTTTCACCGGGGACGGTAGGATAAAGACAGTTATAGGAATAACTACGTCTCTTGCTCTATGGAAACAGACGAATGCCGACCTACTCTTTAGAAGGCGACCGTTCTCAGTTCGCTTGCGTGAAGGTAGGCGTTGGACACGAGAGCCCCCAAAGAACAGACTATAATTATTTGCTTCGGATTCCATACAACAAAAGAAGCGAGAAACAGAATTGCGTGACTTGTGGGCGGGAAGAACCTTTGATTGCCTTTGCGAACATACTATCATCTTATGTGTATAAATAGAAATCCTAAATTGCAAAAAATTGCCTTTAAGCAATATGGCAACTTCGGTTTAACGGAACGCGGTGCTATACTCTTGCGTGTGAAACCTCGAAGTTATCTCGATATTCTGCAAAAAAACTGTGTGACAAAATCAGTTCTCCCGCTCTAACCTATTCACGATAAAAATTTCACTCCTTTGTCTCTCATTACACTTTCTTGCCTTTCCGTGTGCGTGTCGCGAAACACAAATTACACACCTCCGGATGTACGATCGCGCGAGAATCAATCAATCAATTTCTGGGTTAACTCCACGTGTAACGGTCGGCAATTTGTCTTTGGCGCGCCGAAAAATTACGGTTTCCGCGTCCGTATGTCGCAGAATTCGGTCAAAGTTTCACGCGATTGATTGATCCCCCCTGCGTAGGTAGGTAGGCATTTTTTCGATCGCCTCAAGGCTGCCTTGCCGCCTTTGTGTTTGACTCGACGACGTCCGTCGTCGCATTCGATTTGCCTACCCCTCCTTTGTCTGCCAAAGTGCGCGCGAGGTAAGGCGATGCTCCTTTTGTGAGGCAAAATGCGACTCGCGACGCCGGTACAGTAACCAGACACAATAAGAAAGAAGCCATTTAGGCAATTGCGAATTGTGAGGCGCGTCGCCGTCGTCGTCGTCGTCGTCGTCGTCGTCGTCGTCGTCGTCGTCGTCGTTGTCGTCGTCGTCGTCGTCGTCGTCGTCGTCGTCGTCGTCGTCGCGCCATCCCATAACGATCTTCTCAAAACAATCACCGCATACTGGACTTCTTATTCACAGTCCTACTGTAGCTCCTTCTCCTTTTCTAAGCCCTCTCCAATCAGTCGCGTCGCCGTCGTCGTCGCCGGCGCGCGACAAAATCCTCCTACTTTTCCCCTCACTTTTTCAAGCGCGCGCGCGCGTGACAACTAGAGCGCGTCGGCGCGAGTACCCTACGGGCAACGCGCGACGCCGATTGCCCGTGAAAACGGGTTTTCCGGGTTCCGCGCGCATTACGCGCCGTATTGTTGTGTTTAAAGAGGCGCGCGGCGCGACGAATCGGCGTCAGTGTCTGTCGTCTAGGTGTCTTCTTCTCCACGCCTACAGAAGACGGGGCCCCTTTGAGAAACGAGAGGTGAGCGTGTGTGTGTAAAAGTGATGGGAAATACAGTAACCCAACTGTGATTACTTAGCGAAAGCTCGACCTTCACATAAGCTGTGCAGTGACAGCAAAGATAGGAATACGGTAACCCACGACTGAGACAACATTGCGAAGTTTGAGCTTCCCATTAGCTATTCTGAGATAATAGTGAAGAATATTGTCAAGAATATGCTATAATGCCTCTTTGATTTAGTTTAATTAAATACATAGTTTGATACTGAGAGTTTCAAAGTATGTTGCACAAGCCAACATTTGGTGCACAACGGTTGTTGCAAACGGTAGACAACCATTGGCGTTTTATGTGCAATGGGTCAGTTTCCTCACAGATACAGTAGCGATAGCGTAGGGGCATCCATGAAGTTAAGAGCGAGTTTGGCCGGTTTAACATTCGTGTTTCTCAAAATTGTCAGTGCTGGCTCCAAAGACCGGCCTACATATAACCAACATCCAGACATCACCACGTGGGCCTAAATGTTGGTAGAATTCCACCTACGCAGTTCCGCCAAATTCAAATTCTTTTCTAGATGGTCAACTACGAGAAGATGGACGGCGACACGCGCCGCAAGTACGAGGAAGCCGAAACCCTGCGGAAGGCGGCTTTCGTGGGCGTCGCCGTCTCCACCATCGCCACCGTACTCTGCGTCGTGTCCGTGCCCATGGTCTACAACTACATGCAGCACGTCCAGTCCGTCCTCCAGAACGAGATGGACTTCTGCAAGGTGCGATGATGAACAGGATGAGAAAGATGATGGACAAGACGACGACGACGACGACGACGACGACGACGACGACGACGACGACGACGACGACGACGACGACGACGACGACGACGACGACGACGACGACGACGACGACGACGACGACGACGACGACGACGACGACGACGACGACGACGACGACGACGACGACGACGACGACGACGACGACGACGACGACGACGACGACGACGACGACGACGACGACGACGACGACGACGACGACGACGACGACGACGACGACGACGACGACGACGACGACGACGACGACGACGACGACGACGACGACGACGACGACGACGACGACGACGACGACGACGACGACGACGACGACGACGACGACGAAGAAGAAGAAGTAGAAGATTCACACAAACCCAATAAGATTATAAATCTCCATTCCAATTTCAGTCGCGCTCCAACGTCATGTGGCAGGAGGTCACACGGACGCAAATGATCACCGGTAAATTACAAAATTAACCTTAAATAGTCGTTGAAGTTTCACCAATTTACAACATTTATAGGCGAGACCGGCAGGGTCAAGCGTCAGGTCGAGGCCAGCGGTTACGGTACCCCACCGCCGGTGCCTACCTACGGGCCGACTGACAGCGGCCAAGAGCAGACCACCCAGACGACCAACGTCGGAGGATGTGAGTTGAAACCAGGGTTTTTTTTTCGTCCGAGATCTAGGCGTATGGCGTACGCCTAGCCAAAAATTTTAGGCGTATTTCCCAAAATTTTGTCGCACACGCAAAATTGCAGCGAAAAATAAGTCCAAAAACGTAACCAAATTAACCGAAATATTGCTACATTCTGCATTGATTGCAACGAAATCTGCTTAAATGAAGGTAAAATCAGCAAAAAAGTCTTCACGGATCGCTTCAACAGCAAATTTTGAGCCTGAAATGAACCGAAATCGTTCAAAATAGCGCCGCAGGCGAAATTTTTTTCCAAAATAGATTCCTTTTGCTGAAAAGTCCCCAATGGTAGACTTCCAGAGCTGAATTTCTAGGCGTGAAAGCTTACGCCTAGTCAAAATTTCTAGGCGTATTCCAGAAATTTTGGGCGTAAATACGTCCAATATTACGCAAAAAAAACCCAGGTTGAAACTTGAAATCTTACGACTTACTGCAATTTGACGAACTGAGTGATACCGTGTAGGTAATGCGGAGCAGACGACAGAAATTGCATACGTACAGGAGGGCTGTAACAATGCAAGTGTCGGTCGGCGAATTGGCGTGACTTTCACGGCACCAGTTAGAAGTTGGATCTTGCAATTGGATTGAAAATTGCACTTGAACCACTGGTTATCTTCTCATCAGCTTCACTTATTTGTGGTGGCAGTGAGTGTCGCCTCTTTGCGTGCGTTCTGAAGTTTGCGCACTGTATTCCTAAGCATCCGTTACTATAATACCCTCAATCAGCTCTTTCTCTAATGAGCCAATTGAACCCTAGACGTCTCAAGTAGCATATTGGAAGTTGTACACACGTCGTGCATTCGTTTGCGCATTTCCACGTTTCCAACTTTTGATTCTTCCCCATTCTCCAGGCTGCACCTGCCAGCAGGGCCCGGTGGGACCCCCGGGCCCAGCGGGGGCCGACGGCGCCGACGGCAAGGACGGAGAGCCGGGCAAAGATGGGGAAAATGGGAAGGACGCCCCGCCGGGCGCCACCGCCCCACCCCCTCCCGACTGCAACACCTGCGCCGAGGGCGAGCCCGGACCCGAGGGCCCCGAGGGACCCAAGGGACCCGACGGCCCAGCGGGAGACGACGGCAACGATGGAGAGGGAGGAGAGAGGGGACCCCCCGGAGGGGAGGGACCCGCGGGACCCCCCGGACCCCCCGGAGAGCCGGGACCCAAGGTATTGGGGGGGGAGGCTTGAATTGTGGATTTGGGTGAACAGAGTGGGTAAGGGGGGGGGGGGGGGCGCTGCCTCAAACACACCCACGCAAGAGTATACCCATACACCGGTACCAACGAAATGCAGTTGACGCCCATAAAGAACTTTCTAAACAAAATTCTGCATCCAAGGCCCTATGTGTCTGCGGAGCTCAACCGACAAAATATAATTTTCTGAGCGGAATAGCTGTTGGCCAGCTAACGGCATTATACTACGATGTCCGACGCCAGTCCATTGCAGGAGGGGCACAAAGCTCTTCGCATTGTCTATTTTAGATAGCATCCCACATCCAAATTAGGTGCTGCTAAATTTGACGAAGTATTATTCGATTTGTCCATAGTCAGTGTCCTCCATAATCAGAGAGTCTAGTCTTGGGAGTTTACGTTTTCAACACACCTCTCTCTAGAAGGGGGGGGGCGTTTATTGAAGGGGGGGGGCGCTTATTGAATGGTCTACAGTATACCTTTCGTCAGGGACCCAAGGGCCCCGACGGCGAGGTCACCGAGGGCGAGGGCGAGCCGGGACCCCCCGGCGACCCGGGTCCCAAGGGGCCCGACGGGGGTCCCGGCGACTCCGGGGCCGACGGCCAGCCCGGCTCCCCGGGTGGGCCCGGACCCGCCGGCGACGACGGCGACCCCGGGGCGCCCGGGGCCGACGGTATTCCCGGGGACAAGGGCATCCCAGGGGACCGGGGCGGCGTGGGCTCGTGCGACCACTGCCCCATTCCCCGCACCCCGCCGGGCTACTAGGGGCCGGAGAAGAATCGAAAAGAGTTCTAGGACCATTTCCCTGGCTTTTTCTACGGCTCTCATCTTCTTACTTTTACATACTAGTAGTAGATGGCAAACTCCTTGCAAGAGGTAGAATTAAGAAAGTAGTTTAGGCACTACGATTGAAATAGGAATGGCGATTCTTTCGTCTCAGAATGCACCGGATTGTCACAGTTTTGCTTTCTATTCTCGAGTGTGCTGCTAGTCACTGGTTGCAAGAGAGAGAACAACAGCGTTGAGGAATGGTGTTTGAGCTACAGTAACGCAAGCAGACTACTGTAATGTTATAACGCACTTCAGTAGTACTTACAACGGCTATATTAGCTTTAACACACTAGTAAAACACTTACACATAGGGGTACAGTGACATGCAAAGACTGCACTGACCTGCAACAGAATTTAACGGCCTTTCAACAGACTAATTTTAAGTTTTCAAACAGACCACAGTAACCTTACAGCACGGACTGCAGAGAGTCTACAATAGGGTACAGTAAACTTACAACCGAATACCTACGGTAACTCACAGCTGGAAAGCAGCGTTCATTCCGCATTATGATATGCTGCTTGCATTATTGCATGTAGCGATATCTCCCCTGCGCTTGTGTGACAACTTCCAAACTTCGTGCGTTAATCGAACCAAATTCCACAAAATCCGCCACAAAACCAACAAGGTAGGGCGTTACTACAGGGGCTCGTGATACAAAACCAGCCGCCAATCCCAACCTTTCTCTCTTCATGTCGCGAGAGCACAAACCTCGAGAAATCGCGAAAAACCACACAAAATTCGCGTAAAAAATCACAATTTCTCCACAAAATCACTGGCCGCCCAAAAACAGGTCGTGAAAGGCGCTCTTTCCCTTCAAGACCCCTCGACAGGTGGGGCACTCCTTTTTCAAATTCAAACAATTCGACAGGCATTGGCTGCAGAACACGTGACCGCACTGGGTGCTCTGCAGGCGGCGCGAGGAGGAGAGGATCTGTAGAGAATTGTGCAAAAGTTCAAAATTGTGGAATTTGAAAAATCGCGCGAAAACGCGGAACTATATGAGCGTGCGGACAAGTGTGTAACTAGGAACGACGAAATGTCAATGCCAATTCTGGCGCTCTGGGAACTGAGAACCTGCAAAATATCTAAAGTCTGCAAGATCGGACTGCCCATTCAAGAAAGACTAAAGTTCGGTGCGGCCAATCGATCGGGATTCTACAGGTTGCTCAAACGTTCAAAACTACACTCCAATCTGCTATTCCTACGCCTCATTCACTACCGACGGATACCAACTGGAACATAGATGGGCAAGGTCCAAAACATAGACCTGGCAGGTCCCAGACCCAATGCGTAGATGTCAACTATAAAAACTTCAACAACAACAACAACAATAACAATACGTAGTGGTCAATCGGGAGCCACGAATTACCCTAAACCGAAGCAAAAGTAGTGGGTCAACAAACAGACTGAGAAATCTTGATGTGTCATTGTGATCAGAAAATAGTAAAACAATTTGCAAATAATAACTTATGACTATAGGATACACAAAATGACCGAAAATTCGTGCACCGCAGGCAAAAAAAATTTTGAACTCAGAGATCAAATACCAAGGAAGTGGAGTGAAAACAGCGCCGCAGGCGAAAATTTTTAATTTTATGGTAAAAGATTTGCAGAATCTGCACAAATATGCAATCATGTGCTCAAATTTCTCGGCCGGCATGCGTAGTGGTCCAGATTGGCCTTGCGTACCTAGTGCGTAGTCCTCCCAGAATTAAGGGTTGGATTTGCCAACCCTATGCCCATCTATGAATGAACTGGAACTTGTAGCCGATATTGCGTAGATTTCCGTTCACTCCATTCTAGTAGGTATCCCGAATTCAAACTTCCAAAGAAAATCGTACAGTATACCGTAAATCCTCCAATAAGCGCCCTGGGCGCTTATTTTTTCAACCTACCTCCAGGAGGGGCGCTTATTAACTCGACCCCTCGAGACTGCCAAAATATTGCCAAACTTCCCAGTTATTGTCACATTTTTGTGTACATTTGAACTGGATTTTAGACAGAACTTGTTTAAGCGTCTGATCAAGATACCTTCCAATAGTCGTTGTACTGTCATAGATAGCCTTACATCGTGTTAGAACTCCATCACAGAGCATGTATGGTAGGTTAGTAGTACTGGTACTTACTAAAGGTGGGCGCTTATTGGAGAGAGGGGGCGCTTATTCGAGAGGGGGGCGCTTATTGTAGGAATTACGGTACCTCGCTCAGGCCGTCCAGGCAAATGGGACAGCGGACCTGCCGATTGGGAGAGGGCGCGGCTTTGCTTGGAGCTTGCTGAAACCAGGCAAGTCGTCCGGGGGACGCAGTATACTCCACAAATTTGAACTCCTACGCACGGTGACTCCTCTGCTGTTGTGGCCTCCTGGCACCCCCCATCGCAAAAGCAATGCTGAATTCGTGATCTACATCCCAAAATACCCCAGATTCGACATACAACACACCTAGCTTCCTATGGACTCCGGGAACTGAAATTCAGCACTTGGGGTACGGTAGCGCACAAATCCGTCACAAGTACGTTCAAACATCATCTAAACACTGAACGGATGCCAAATACGTAATCAGCGTCCCCGAAAACCCCGAAATCGAGTATAATATCGTAAAAGTCGACCCGACGCCCACAATTCAAACGGACGCGGCAGGGATACTGTAGCTTCGAAAATTTTTCCAAAACACTTTTCTAGACCAGATTTAAGCGTAGAATCGTTTGAAACTACATTTGGAACGATTCGGCAACGCATTCGAGCGCCATAGACGCCGAAATGCGAAGATCGCAATTTTCGACCCCGGAGTCGAAAAAGTCGCAGTGTAAGAAAGTTTTTTGTGTTTCGCCCGATTTTCTCCGTTCATGGCTCATTCGATAGAGGACATCTGGGAAGGAGCACCAAGAGTGGTCTCGCCGCTCTAGCTGCTACCTAGCTCGCACAGCAGCCCGTCAAAGTCGACCGGGGGCCAAAATTCGCGATTTTTTCAAATTTGGCGCCAAAATGGGTCCCGCAGCGATCCAATTCTTTTTTTGCGTGTTCGGCACCATCGAGTGCTACAACATACCAAAAGATAGTATATACCATTATATGCAACTTTTTCGAGTTCTACCTTGCCCAACCCAATTTTCAGTACTTTGAAAATTTGAATTTTTGAATTTCCCGCCAACGGGGTCCCGGAGCGTGACCCCGTTTGGTGTCCACCCTGCCCACCCACTAGGCCTACCCAACGCAAAAGACCGTTTGGAAATCGGCCGCTTCACACGCGAACGCCAGACGGGCAAAGTTTCTGCGTTTCGCGCACAAACGCTATATACTCCACACTTTTTGTGGAGTATAATAAAAATCTCGTCCGCAAATCAACATTAGATGCACGAAAATGGGGGGGGGGGGGGGGTGGGAATTCACTATATTTTTATCAAAACCCGGGAAAACGAGTGCCACAACCGTATCATAGCCGCACCACCACACACCAACACAACTACCGTAACCCTACACAGCACAACTACCGTAAACACTCTAAGCAGCCCCCAGGGCTTATTATTCAACCTCCCTGTAGGGGGCTACTATTGGGGGGGGGGGGGCTGATTGAGGGTTGCCTTATTAGAGAATCTTCACTGACGGTATGTACCCACATACCGTATTCGCAATTCCCAGTCGCTTCTTCCGGGCCAATTCCCTCTCTTCCGCACGTTTCCTCGCCTCCGCCTGCAGCCTCCTTTGGCGTACGTTGTTCTCCGGTCGCTGATTGGTCGAGAGGGCGGCCGAGCTCGACGCTGATTGGCCGAAAGCCCCCAAGTTCACCAGAACCACCTGGGGCTCCTCGGAGAGCTGGGCATTGAAGAAATAAGTTTGCAAATATTGCGTAGAAACTGCTACGGGTACGGCAAATTTGAATTCCTTTACGTACGGAAAGAGCAACATATTTTTGTGGTTTTGAATAGAAATGGTTACACACGATTTTACAGGCGCCAGCGGAACTCGGTGCCTCTGGCAATTCTGGCGTACACTTGCATGATTTTGGGCACCTTTACGCATTCTTCGCTTCTATCCCGTCCCACCCCCCCCCCCCCCGCTGCGCCCCCCCCCCCCCCCCCGCTGCGCCCCCCCCCCCCGCTGCGCCCCCCCCCCCGCTGCGCCCCCCCCCCCCCCCCAGAGCACGCACGCTTGTCAAATACACAGATCGCAATGTCGATCAATCAATCAACAACTCTGCGGCCGGGCGATAGGCTACCGCAAACCTTACGATTTCTACAGTATGCCTTCCGATTAGGAGAGATCCCCCCCTTTGGAAAGTGCCAGCCAAAGGTCCTATTCGGGGAAATACGGTATGCAATGCAGACTGACGACCTTTATAACGGCGGTTGGGGGGAGGGGGATTTTGCGCGACCTCTGTTGATTTGTGCCCTGCGGCGATAATCTACTACGGTATTCCTGAGGCTCACTTGTCGCTGATTGGTCGCGAGGGGCCGACCCTGGGTTTCGTCGCGCGATGCGTCCCCCACACGGAAATCCTGAATTAGAATAAGGAGTTTTGCAAAAAATGCGTTACAATTCTTCGCCGCGAGTGAATAACCGTTCCAGAATTCGTCACAATTCACAATTTTGTCACTTCTCCACACCTCAAACAATATGGATTTCAGGAAAGTTCCCCCCTGCTGGGGGGTAAGGACAGGTGAATTTGTTCGTCCTTATGAAGACTGATGATGAACAGGCTGTGTATCTCAGATGACTTCGGGCCCTCTACTACACGAACAAATTCAGCGTGCTCTGTTCACGCGCACGGAGCTTATCACGTACGCACAACGTACATGCGACAAACGCACTTTACCACTATCAAAACGCGTGTGTGGCTTCAGTGCCTGCCACCGCATCTCACACAACACAATGTCCGCACTCAGCGCAACGTACGCAAGGGTGATGGACCCCATGGCTAACTCCCACTTTGACTGCTCAGCCATGTACGCAAGTAGATGGCTTCACCTGCTAACAGAGCTTCTGGAGGTATTAATGTTGGTAAATGCACGTTCTGCACTAATGCTGGGCAAGCGTTTTGCAGTAAGTACACAAACGACAAACACAGAGACTCATAATTTAGTGAGAGTTGGGCACCCATATACAGAGCACGCTGAATTTGTTCGTGTAGTAGAGGGCCCGAAGTCATCTGAGATACACAGCCTGTTCATCATCAGTCTTCATAAGGACGAACAAATTCACCTGTCCTTACCCCCCAGCAGGGGGGAACTTTCCTGAAATACACACCCTGTCCATGTCCACAGAGTGGACACCTTCAGGGGGGCGGGGGGTGGGGGGGGGCGGGGGGCCGGGGAGGCATAGAGCGGGTTTGCTGAGAGGCGACATAGACAGGTCTGCTTTGAAAGGATTGCTGTTGTAGGTGTGGGGACACGGACAGGTCTGGCCACAGGAGGTTGGATGCACAGACAGGTCTGGCCACCACAGGAGGTTGGATGCACAGACAGGTCTGGCCACAGGAGGTTGGATGCACAGACAGCTATACGACTATACGAATTACGATTTCGTCATCACGTCATTCTGCCACCCACCACCCTTCTAGGGTCCACCCACAACACATATCACCACTCTGCAGTTCATTTCGACATTGACTATACGAATTTACGATTTCGTCATAATGTCATTCTGTCACCCACCACCCTTCTAGAGTCCACCCACAACACCTCCAATGCATATCACCACTCTACAGTTCATTTCGACATTGACTATACGAATTTGCGATTTCGTCATAATGTCATTCTGTCACCCACCACCCTTCTAGAGTCCACCCACAACACCTCCAATACATATCACCACTCTACAGTTCATTTTAACATCAACTATACGAATTTACGATTTCGTCATAATGTCATACTGTACTGGTTCCAACCTTTGGACATCCATACCTCAAGAACCAAACTACCTAGGAAGATGAAATGTTTTACACATTTGTTCACCCTATGGTGGGCCAGGGTAGAATACTTCGAATGGCGCCCCAGCCTGCACCAGTAGAGCTCGGCCATCTTGGGCTGAGCCCCGGATCTGGACTCGAAGCGACTTTTGCCACCCGACTTAGAAAGATGAAATGTTTTACACTTCAGTTCGCGCTATGGTGGTCTAGACCGGGTCACTTCGATTGGCGCCCCAGCGTGCACCAGTAGAGCTTGACCGTCTATAGCCAGGCCCCGGATCCGCACCCTACCAGGCCTTTGCCACCTTGTATCTTTTAACTCAAACGTCATAGAAAGACGGAATGTTTTACATTTTAGTTCGCCCTATGGTGTAGTTTAGGGGATCTCTTCGATTGGCGCCCCAGCGTGCACCAGTAGAGCTCGGCTGTCTTGGGCCAAGCCCTGGATCTGTACTCGACGTGACCTTTGCCACCGCATAACTTTTTAGTGAGACGACTTAGAAAGATGAAACGTTTTACACTTTAGTTCGCCCTATGATGCTCTTTGGTAGATTGCATCGACTGGCGCCCCAGCGTGTACCAGTAGAGCTCGGCCGTCTGGAGCCGTGCCCCGGATCCGTACCGATTCCGGCGTTTGGGCATGCATATCTCAGGAACCACACAACCTAGGAAGATGAAATGTTTTACACATTTGTTCACCCTATGGTTGTCTTGGGTGGATCACTTCGATTGGCGCGCCAGCGTGCACCACTAGAGCTCGGCCGTCTGGAGCCGAGCCCCGGATCTGTACCGATTCAGACTTTTGGGCATGCATATCTCAGGAACCACACCACCTAAGAAGATGAAATGTTTTACACATTTGTTCACCCTATGGTGTTCTTGGGTGGATCACTTCGATTGGCGCCCCAACATGCACCAGCAGAGCTCGGCCGTCTGGAGCCGAGCCCCAGATCCGTACCCGACTGGACTTTTGCCACCTTGTATCTTTTTACCCAAACGACCTAGGAAGATGCAATGTTCTACACTTTTGATCACCCTATAGTGTAGTTTGGGGGAGCACTTCGATTGGCGCTCCACCCTGCACCACTAGAGCTCGGCCGTCTTGAGTGGGACTTAGCCAAAATTTCGGCCATTTCTTTTATCGGGGCCTACGACCGCAATACTCAACCGATCCCGTTGATTTTTTAATACAAAAGTTCCTACTACTAGGCGATTCTAACGAGCCATCAACCACTCTTCTAGCTGGTACCGTTCGCGAGAACGAGGCCGAAAACCTGGCAGTCAGACGAAGATCGGGGAATTTTTCGACAGTTTTTGTTTAATATCTCGGGAACCACTCAACCGATCTGGCTGAAATTTTAGCACAATACTTCTTGTTACTATGAACATCTATGCTGAAAATTTCAGCCCGATAGGTTAAGTCTACCTATATGACGTAGTACTAACCCCTAGTCCCCGGGGGCGCACTGGCCCCCGGCCGAACAAATTGGGTTGAGCGCTGACGCGCTCAACCCGATCCCCTTAGCAGACTGCGAAACATTTCAGCACAAACCTAACGAAATTCACGCCCTAGAACCGATAAATTTCTACTAAAAACTCACCTCTTCACTATTCCTCATTTGCGACTGTCCACTCTCCTCGTGCTCGCTGGCCAGATCTATTAGCGTGACTTCGGCACGGTTTTCTTGTTCCGGGGAAACATTTCTTGTTCTATTTAACGTGCTGCTTTCTTGGTTGTCGTTATTGGCGGGCTGGGGAGGGGGCGCTGTAGAGTGAATAGGTGCGTGTTGCGTGTTTAGGGGGTGAGGTAATTTCGCACAGAACGAAAACTAGGATTGCGAAATTCGGCAGCCTTTCTCTCAACGGTCCAAAACCTACAAAACTAAAAAATTCGAAAATTATCTAGTACACGTTCTTCCAATATTCCCGAATACAAATTCCAGAGCAGAAACTTCGGCATAAATGCAAAGACCTCAAAACTTAGTTCGAAAATTTTGAGTTTTCATATAAGAAAAATCCACTCATTCAAAACAATTTCCAAAACTCACCGGGATTCATACTCTGCTCTTGAGCCTCTTCCAAGTTCTGTCTTCTTCTCGAGCGCGTGACGACTGGCATTCTATTTAAAAATCCGCCAATTCTGCGACGATTTTAAAAAAATAACTTTCAACAATTTCATCTTCCAAGTTAGCAATGTGAAAAGAACAGAGGCGCACAACAATTATGCGAGTTCAAAACAAGTTTTATTCTCCTCAACTATCAACAGGCAACACAATGAAACGATTTTAGGAAAATTTTGCCAATCAATAATTCCAGAATATCTATTCTTTCTTCTTACACCCCGGAGGGTGACACTTTTTAGCACTCCGACCCCAAAAGGGGCGGAGTGCTATAGTGGAGCTGCTCCCGATCAAAACTTTCGCCACTCACTTTCGTGCCTCATTTCTCATCCGATTTGGACGGGGTTTTTTTTAATCGATAGCTCTCGAGGGATAGTAGGTGTGGAAGGACCTTCATTTTTTTCGCGTAGTGGGAAAATTTTGAGAAAAATTCAAAAATTTGAAAATTTACTTACTGAGAGGGTGTTCACCCAGCTAGAATTTCTGGAATAGTGGGCCGATTTTGATGCCCTTTGGATATGTTATAACCCTCTACGAGAGCTTCTGCGGAAAAAAAATCCCGAGCCAATCGGCCGACGCGTTCTCGGGTTACGGTAGCCGAAAGTGGTTTTTTGAGAAAAATTTGCCTTTAAAAAATCCTAGAAAATCAGGGAGTTGTTGGATCGGGCCAGGTATCTCAAATCGGCAAGATTAACATGTTCTGATTCATTTAAGACCAAAATCGCCAAAATCCGCCGCGGAAATCTTGAGTTCTGCTGTGCCAACGGGTCTCCGTCGGGGGTCGAAAATTCCAATTTTTGACTTTCGGCCGTTTTAGCGCCCGATTGCGATGATTTATGGCCAAATGGACTGCACCACGCGATTCCCCGTTGAAAACTGATCCGGAATCGATTCTCAAAAATATTTTTTCGGCTACCGTACCCCGGCCGCGTCAAAAATTCGAATTTCCACCCGGGTGGTCAAAATCAATGTTGGAGTCGATCCCGGTGCTTTCGAGCTCGCTGATGCCGAATCTGGCGTTATTCTGGCGTTTCGGATCAAGATTGGCGAGTTTTTGTCGAAAATTGACCTACCGTAGCCCTACGTTGACGAAACTGAAAGTGTGGTAATTGTGCGGTTGAAGTGTCGATTCTAGGGGTATTTCGCAGCGAGGAACGCGAATTCGCTATTGGTTTCTCCAATTTGTGTCGATTTTGCCTTCAAACAGCCACTTTCCTAATGCCGACATTCAAATTTGAATGCAACTTTTACCGTACTCTCCTCAAACTATGTTGTAACTCAAATTTGCGCGCGCATTCAAACTTCACACTGAAGGAAATGCAGTGCGAAAAGACGGCGTTGTAAAGTGAGCAATTGCGCATGAATTGTCTATTATCCCGTCGAAAATGGCAAGGCGAGTCTGCGATTGGCGCAGCCCCGAATATTAGCTGCCGGCTACTGGTCGTCGAAGCGAAATGGTGCATGTTGAGCTCAATTCGGCCTGGTCTACAGGATTTCGGTGGAGTTGTGCTGCGCGCCCGGTCCTTGTAGGTGGAGGGAATATGCGTACTCTGAAACTCGCGCGCCGGCGGAATTTGTGGAGAATCTT
>JASAMZ010013005.1:0-11244 GCA_030248115.1 Linhomoeus sp. GSCO2_2 | reverse complement strand
TCGCTCCTCGTACTTTTTGGCCCCGGGTCGACTTTGACGGGCTGCTGTGCGAGCTAGGTAGCAGCTAGAGCGGCGAGACCACTCTTGGTGCTCCTTCCCAGATGTCCTCTATCGAATGGGCCATGAACGGAGAAAATCGGATTAAACACAAAAAACTTTCTTACACTGCGACTTTTTCGACTCCGGGGTCGAAAATTGCGATTTTTGTGTTTCGGCGTTTGTAGCGCTCGAATGCGTTGCCGAATCGTTCCAAAAGTGGTTTCAAACGATTCTACGCTTAAATCTGATCTAGAAAAGTGTTTTGGAAAAATTTTCGGAGCTACAGTATCCCTGCCGCGTCCATTTGAATTGTGGGTGCCCGGTCGACTTTTGCAATATTATACTCGATTTCGGGGTTTTCGGGGGCGCTGATTACGAATTTGGCATTCGTTTATCGTTTAGATAATGTTTGAACGTACCTATGACGAAATCGCATGCTACAGTACCCCAACTGCAGAATTTCGTTTCTGCGAGTCCATAGGAAGTTAGGGGTGTTGTATGTTGATTCTGGGGTATTCTGGGATGTAGATCACGAATTCGGCATTAGTTTTCCGATTGGGAGTGTCAGGAGGCCACAACAGCAGAGGAGTCACCGTGCGTAGGAGTTCAAATTTGTGGAGTATACTGCGTCCCCCGGACGACTTGCCTGGTTGTTTTTTATTCCTTTATTCAGATACAAGCACGCTTCTGTGCGTTCGAACGCCGAAGCCATAGGATTCTATCAATCCGGTCGATTGGAAAATCATTTGACTGATCAAGAGGTAATTTTTAATAAACTGTTGCTCTTTCAATTATATTTTTTTGCATAAGTCACGAAAGATATTCTATCTACAGGCGGACAGACTGATTAGGACGCAGCACCGATTGGTCGACTGGCAATTTCCATTGAATTGTGGGTTTGTACTATAAATTACTGAATTTGTTGGATTTTGTGATAACTTGTTTGGATTTTGCGAAGTTTTGTTATATTTGTGGCCGAGTGGTGTAGCTTTGCGGCGGTTATTGCGATTTTGTCGTCTGCTTTACGATATTTCTAAAATTTGCTAATTGGTATAGTTCGATTTGTTTCTATTGGAAATGGTAATTTCAGATTTAGTTGTAGGTTTGCTTTGATTTTTTGAGAGGTTACGCAATAGACACGGCACAAGAATCCAATTAGTAATATTTGGACAGTGCGCAAAATGTTTCTATTGTAGTGCGTTGGTTTTGCAGTGTGCCAATCACATTCAAATCAACCTCAATTAAGCTGCTATCGCACAGTTATTAATTTCAGTCTCCACGAATACTTTCGACTATTTCGGCGGTATGTTGAGCTTTTTGATTATGGCCATCCCTGTGTTTATGCTACGATCTTACGACCACTTGGAGGGGGAGGACATCGCCGGCATCGTTAGCAAAGTGAGATACCGTAAATCCTCCAATAAACGCCTTCCCCCCCCCCCCCTCGAATAAGCGCTCCCCTCCAATAAGCGCCCCTTCTAAAGGAAGGTTGAAGGAAGAAATAAGCGTCCCCCCCTCCAATAAGCGCCCACTTTTTGTTAGTACCAGCAGTACTAGCACTAATTGTATGTGCTCTGTGACCATTCCTAACACAAGATTAGGCTACATATGACAGCACTACTACTAGTTGCAGGTATTCTGATCAAAAGCTACACAGTTTCAGTCTTAAATCTATGCAGATGTGCGCAAAAATGTGTCAACAACGGGGAATTTTGGTGAATTTTTGGCGCTCTGAGGGATCGAATTAATAAGCGCCCCCCTCGAATAAGCCCCCCCCCCCTCCAATAAGCGCCCCTCCTAGAGGTACATAGGTTGGAAAAATAAGCGCCCAGGGCGCTTATTGGAGGATTTACGGTAATAAAAATTACGAATACTTTGCTGAAAGTGTGTGCAAAAATTTAGTGAAATTGGGCGCAAATTTTGTGATATTGTGCGAAATTAAATGAAATTGTGTATTGAATGAAATTGTGTATAATCTAGTGGAATTGTACAGAAACTAAATGAAATTGTTTAAAAATTATGCAAAGTGAGATAATAGAAATAGAAATTATGTATACTTTGCTGAAAGTGTGTGCAAAAATTAGTGAAATTGGGCACAAATTTAGTGAAATTGTTCAAAATTAAATGAAATTGTGCAAAAATTGAATGAAATTGTGTATATTGTAGTGGAATTGTACAAAATTAGATTAAATACTTTAAAAACTATATAAATTGTGTAAAGACTGCACTCAACTTTTGTAACGCATATTATACGAACGCGTCTGACAAATAGTTTTTGTGAATGCTTCTAACTATTATGTTGGTATTTTTGTAAAATTGCCGTTTTAATCAAAATATTGTAATTTCAGAACGCGTTCTTCTACATCTACCTGATCAATTGCTTCACCAAACTACTGGGTCTGTCGAAACAAATCGGCGATTTCGCCGGCACTACGCACAGGTATATTTTTTTAATTGGTGCTTTTATGGTTGTAACTCTGCCTCAAAATTATTTGCTTTGCAAGTTTGCAACAGGAGTAGCCGCGCAATCGACATTTGCGGACCGATCTCTGTCTGAGACTTGTTTTTTTGTAATTTTGCCAATTGTTACAACCCTTTGTAGTGGTGACAGACGATTTTCATTACTGTATGAATACTGTACTGTGCGAATTTGTGTGACGATATTCGAGATTCGCTGCAGGGTGGTCCAATTGTTGGAAGAATTGCGCAAGATGCGCGACGACAAACTGGACATCGACAAGCCTCCCACCCCACTCTCGGAGATTACTGTAGAGTCACAACCACCACAGAATACCACAAATACTATAAATACTACAACACAACAACCACACAAACAGAGGAGCAGAAGGAGCCTATTGTCTGTGGAAGAGGACGAGGATGATGATGATGAACAGGATGGAGAGGAGAATTTGAGGGGTGGGTGAGGGAAAATTTATTTGAAAAAGTAAATTTGTGTGCTGTGAATCGGAGAAAGTTCGCGCAGAGAAATGTTCGGACAAAGTTATTCGGACACGATTAAAATTTGGGTTAACCTGCTGTTCTTCAGCTGGATCTGTGCGGATCTAATGGCATCCGTGCGGTTCTTCTGTACGGCCGCTAGAGAAGAGTTACAGCGGAGATCGACACATCAGCAGATTCCCCAGACGATTTCATGAAGATCGAGCTTTGTTGCGCGAAGATCCGACGAGTATTTCGGAAGTTATGCATGATTTCCCAGCTGAAAAGATCCGCACAAGGTAAAATACGCATTGGCGCAATATGATGCTTCTGATTTTGACGAAATTTAAACATCTGATAGAGCTCGAAAAGACGCATCCAACGCAAGTTATCGCAAGTCCCTACGATGCACCGTTCACGAATTACGGCCACAAGTTTATCCAATTTCAACATAGGGCTCACAGGGATGAAAAGCCGCGCAAACTTTGACATGCCATAACTCGTGAACGGTGCATCATAGCGACTTGCGGTAACTTGCGCTGCATGCGTCTTTTCGAGCTCTATCACATGCTTAAATTTCGTCAAAATCAGAAGCATCATATTGCGCCAATGCGTATTTTACCTTGTGCGGATCTTTTTAGCTGGGAAATCATGCATAACTTCCGAAATACTCGTCGGATCTTCGCGCAACAAAGCTCGATCTTCATGAAATCGTCTGGGGAATCTGCTGATGTGTCGATCTCCGCTGTAACTCTTCTCTAGCGGCCGTACAGAAGAACCGCACGGATGCCATTAGATCCGCACAGATCCAGCTGAAGAACAGCAGGTTAAAGGCCCCCAAAGGGCTCACAAATCACTGTATTACGTGTAAAATTGCCTTTGAACGTGAATAAAGTTCGGGGCAAAGGGCTACTGTCCGAATTGTCCGAACTTTTCCCAGTGTACACTAAAATTATTATTTTGTATGTGTGTATAGTTTTTTGGCGTTCCATTATGCTGATAAATGTTTGGGGCCGGTTGGGCCTGGCAACTAAAGGCGCCGTTCATTTACAACGGTGGAAAGTATTCTCTGTAAATTGTATCTGTGGAAAACTTTAACTTTTGTTCGAAATCAGCGAATTGCTTGCAATCATATTCATCGCCGTGCATGGCGGTATGTGCGAAGAATTATCTTCAAAATAGGGAAGATTTCACAATTGCGAAAGCTCGTTTAGTATATTTGTAATTTTTCATTCAGTGCAAGAACACAACGACGACGACGCGGCTAGTGAATTGGCCGCTCTAAAAGACGCCGATGCGGCTGGCTCCTTACCTGTGAGCTGTTTGTTAAATTTTGTAGTATTAGTATACGTATACTGTAGCGTTTGTAGTGCCTATTGGTATACGGTAACTTTTGTGTTATTCCGGTGTTGTTTTGAGGCGTCTTGTATTCCGTTGTGGCCGCTGTAGTGGGTGGCAGTATGTTCGTTACAGTAGTTGTCTTGTCAGTATTTTCTTGACTCGCGGCACGTGTGTTAGTTTGTGTAATTTGTGCCGTACTCTCAATGTAAGTGCAGTTCCGCAATCGTTCTTCACAGTTTGATACGGCTTGACATACTACTGGTTTTAGTAAAGAAATTCCTGCTTGTAGTATTTGTATGGTCTTTTCTGTAGTAAGTGTAATATTTGTGATTTTATGGTATTTTTAGTAATTATAGTATTTTTGTAGTATTTTGTAGTATTTTATGGCATTTTATATTATTTGATGGTATTTTGTGCTGCATTTTGAAGTATCTATAGTATTGTTTACTTTTTGTGCATTTTCATAGTATATTTATATTTCCCGTTTCCAAATTCACAGGTGATAAATCGGGAGGAGGAAGATGGGACGCTAAATGACGTGGTGTTTTCTCTGATGTCAGTGTCGTACAGTGTTCCGGACGACCCCCTACGCACGCTTGTTACAGGTCGGGGTGTTTTACGTGTTGCAGTTATAGACAGTAATATGCAGAATGTAAATAGAAAGTTGGAAATATTGTTTTACGGTCAGTTGTTGGCCTGGCGGCGTACTTTTCCTTGCGCGCAAATTTTTGCTTACATTTGAGCGATTTTTCCGCGGTTTTTTTAGAAAGAGTATTTTTCACATCACACGGACTCCAGCCCCCCCCCCCCCCCCCCCGTGTTCCGCACCTCAGGTGGAGGGGGGGGGGGGGTGCTGTTGGGGAATTGCCAATACTTTAGGCTAAGAAGTGCAAAATTTGTACCAAAACACAAAACAGTCGCTCAACTTTGACAAAATGTACCAACCGAGTGTGGTTACAGTACCCCCGTTATCATGTCTGCAGAATTATCAATCCAACTGCGCAAAGGCTCCAACGTGCTGATAACTGGTGACAGCAGCAGTGGAAAGACTTCATTCTTCAGAGTTCTGGCAGGATTGTGGCAGATTAATTCGGGTAGGAAATTTGATGAAGCTGTTGTGGTTGTTATTGTCTTTTAGTGATAATCGCTTTGTTGTGGAACACTATTGTTATTATGATAGCAATTATTTGTATGAAAATTCTTGTTTTTATTGGAGTTGTTAAGAAAACTGTTATCGTTATTTCGAAATGATGGTTATTTTTAATTTGTTTTTAATATTTAAATTTTGTGGTGGTTTTGAAATGTTTTAGTTTTGCATTATATCTTTGTTGAATTTTTAAATTTATTTAACAAGTGTACTAAGATTTTTGCTTAAAAAAGTTAACTGTAGTTTATTTTTTCTACAAATTTTTTTAATATCTCATTCCTTCGGATCGTCCCGTTTTGGGACGGGGGTCACGCGAGAAATTTAATTTTAAAAAGTGCGGCACCCGATTTCGGGCGGGTCACGCGAGATTTTCGGGGCTGGGCAAAGTGCAGCTCCTGATTTTGGCAGGGTCACGCGAAGCGGGGGGTCACGCTAAGGAAAGAGATATTGTCTAGTTATTCGTTTGTTGTAAATCTATATTTTTGTTTATTCCAGGAGAGATCGAGTCGTTGTGGAGCCCCTTAGGGCCCTCAAAGGTGCTATTTCTGCCCCAAAAACCCTATTTTGCCACCGGAAAATGCTCTCTCAGGCAGCAAATTGTCTATCCCAAGAGGATAGTTGGGGGGGAGGTTGGCAAGAAACAAGGGGGTGAGTGTATTTTGATTTTGGAAAGAGCATAGATACGGTATTTAGTAATGGATGAGGGAACATAGGTTACCTTGAGTCGTGTAGAAATTGCGTTTCCAAATTTTTGTCACGTCGAACATTTGCAACAACGCGTTCGATTGTAATTGTTTCATTAATTGCCCATTTGAGAGTGACGCGGTTCTGACAAAAGGGTTCGTACTGTGAATGTTACAGTTGAAATATTGCGAAGTTACTAATGCAACCAGGCAAGTCGTCCGGGGGACGCAGTATACTCCACAAATTTGAACTCCTACGCACGGTGACTCCTCTCCTGTTGTGGCCTCCTGGCACTCCCAATCGCAAAAGCAATGCTGAATTCGTGATCTACATCCCAGAATACCCCAGAATCGACATACAACACCCCTAGCTTCCTATGGACCCCCGGAACCGAAATTCTGCACTTGGGGTACGGTAGCATGCAAATCCGTCATAAGCATGTTAAACATCATCTAAACGATAAAAGAATGCCAAATTCGTAATCAGCGCCCCCGAAAACCCCGAAATCGAGTATAATGTCGCGGAAGTCGACCCGACACCCAATGTTCAAATGGACGCGGCAGGGATACTGTAGCTCTGCAAATTTGTCAAAAATACTTTTCTGGGCCAGATTTAAGCGCAGAATCGTTTGAAACCACTTTTGGAACGATTCGGCAACGCATTCGAGCGCTATAGACGCAGAAATGCGAAAATCGCAATTTTCGACCCCGGAGTCAAAAAAGTCGCAGTGTAAGAAAGTTTTTTGTGTTGCAACCGATTTTCTCCGTTTATGGCTCATTCGATAGAGGACATCTGGGAAGGAGCAACAAGAGTGGTCTCGCCGCTCTAGCTGCTACCTAGCTCACACAGCAGCCCGTCAAAGTCGACCCGGGGCCAAAATTCGCGAATTTTTCAAATTTGGCGCCAAAATGGGTCCCGCAGCGATCCAATTCATTTCTTCCACCCTCGGCCCTATCGAGCACTACAACATATCAAAAGATAGTATATACCATTATATGCAACTTTTTCGAGTTCTACCTTGCCTAATGCATTTTTCAGTACTTTGAAAATTTAAATTTTTCAATTTCCCGCCAACGGGGTCCCGGAGCGTGACCCCGTTTGGTGTCCACCCTGCCCACTTACTAGACCTACTCAACGCAAAAGACCGTTTGCAAATCGGCCGCTTCACGCGCGAACGCCGTTGACTCAAACTTTCTGCGTTTCTCGCACAAACGCTATATACTCCACACTTTTTTGTGGAGTATAAAAAGTTCTAGCGGGCGATATGCGTTTTGGAACAGATGTGCGCTTGTCCCAGTCTAACAATTTCCCACAGTTTAACTTATCAGTGTTGTTCGCAAAATGACCATAATCAGAATAGCTAAAATCTAACAAGATTTCAGACGAACGGCTGCTGCCCATTTTGGAGTCGCTTCGACTGGAGAATTTGCCTCAGCGGTGCGGGGGATTCGACGCCGAAATCGATTTCGTCTGGTGGGTAGGGTATACTGTAGTCGAAAGAATTTGAATTTTCAACCAGGCAAGTCGTCCGGGGGACGCAGTATACTCCACAAATTTGAACTCCTACGCACGGTGACTCCTCTCCTGTTGTGGCCTCCTGGCACTCCCAATCGCAAAAGCAATGCTGAATTCGTGATCTACATCCCAGAATACCCCAGAATCGACATACAACACCCCTAGTTTCCTATGGACTCGCAGAACCAAAATTCTGCATTTGGGGTACGGTAGCATACAAATTCGTCGTAGGTACGTTGAAACATCATCTAAACACTGAACGGATGCGAAATTCGTAATCAGCACCCCCGAAAACCCCGAAGTCGAGTATAATATCGCAGAAGTCGACCCGACACCCAAAATTCAAATGGACGGAGCATGGATACTGTAGCGTAGAACACTTCTCCAAAGCACTTTTCTTGACCAGATTTAGACGTAGAATCGTTTGAAACTACTTTTGGAACGATTCGGCAACGCATTCGAGCGTTAGAAGCGTCGAAACGCGAAAATCGCAATTTTCGACCCCGGAGTCGAAAAAGTCGCAGTGTAAGAAAGTTTTTTGTGTTTCGCCCAATTCTCTCCGTTCATGGCTCATTCGATAGAGGACATCTGGGAAGAAGCAACAAGAGTGGTCTCGCCGCTCTAGCTGCTACCTAGCTCGCACAGCAGCCCGTCAAAGTCGACCCGGGGCCAAAATTCGCGAATTTTTCAAATTTGGCGCCAAAATGGGTCCCACAGCGATCCAATTCTTTTTTTCCGTGTTCGGCACTATCGAGGGTTACAACATATCAAAAGATAGTCTATACCATTATATGCAACTTTTTCGAGTTCTACCTTGTACTATGCCTTTTTCAGTACTTTGAAATTTTAAATTTTTGAACTTCCTGCCAATGGGGTCCCGGAGCGTGACCCCGTTTGGTGTCCACCCTGCCCACTTACTAGGCCTACCCAACGCAAAAGACCGTTTGCAAATCGGCCGCTTCACGCGCGAACGCCGTTGACTCAAAGTTTCTGCGTTTCGCGCACAAACGCTATATACTCCACACTTTTTGTGGAGTATAAAAATTGATTTTCAGTTTTTTTTTTCAAAATTGATTTTCAAATTTTTTTCAAAAAATAATTTTGCAACAACTGCCGCTTACCACCCCATGCTCTATCTATGCGAACGAAAGCTTTCCAACTCCTAAAGGTTACTGTATTCTGATAGGTTAGGAGACGTGTTGAGCGCAAATTGGACGGGAGTTTTTAGAATTTGTGTAGTTTGTGCAACACACATAAAAAATCTGATTTTTTGTTTGTGTGTGAAATTCGTCGTAGCCTCTTTGTGACGCGAGAAGATTGTAAATTAGCAGTTTAGCACTACACGTTTAATTAGTTCAGAAATTGTAAAATACAGATTTAGTGCTAGAGACATAAATACTTCAGAAATTAAAAAGCGTAAAAAAGAATTAGAACATCAATTCAATTATATTTCAGGCACGAGACCCTGTCTCCGGGCGAGCTGCAACGGCTCTCCATGGCCAGAGTACTGTACCACAGGTATTTGTATTTTTTACAATATTTTTTGTACATAGTTTACGGATTAAATTCAAGTATATTTATAGGCCGCAAGTGGTCTTTCTCGACGAGGCGACAAGCGCCCTGGGATTCGAGTTCGAGAAACAGCTTTACGAATTATTGCAGGCGGTATGTAACTTTTGAATTTAGATTTTATTTGTTGTGATAAGTGTTTAAAAATATTCTAGAAGCGCGAAATTGCAATTATTCTTTTCCCAATTTTGATGCTGTCGTATCTGAAACGGAGAAAGTTTTCACCTCAAATTCAAGAATTCCAAAATTCCCGCAATTTTCATACAACGCATACAAATTTGACCACAATTGATACGCTGTTTCATTGCTTCACATAGTTTTGTCACAATTGCACGCAATTGCTCGTAACTTTCGCTCAATTTTTGGCGCAGTTTAGACAGCCGTATCATTTCGTTTTGTCAAAAGTTGTGTTCCAGTTGCTCGCAGTTTTTCACAACGTTCACACACACGCGCGCGCAATACCATTTGTTGCAATATTTTTTCACTTTTTACACAATTTGTTCCAATTCACTCCCCTATTCTTCCCACAATTTCAACCTGATATGCCCACATTTTCCTGTTATTGGCCACAATTTTCGCGCAATTTCCCCTCAAATTTCCATAATTTCTCCGCAATTTACACAATCTCATTATTTCAGGAAAGCATCTCCTACGTGTCCATTGGTCATCGCCTGTCTTTGAAGCGCTATCACGATTACGAATTACACTTTGACGGCAGGGGAAACTGGAACTTTTTGGAGTTGATAGATTCAGAATCGATATCAATGAACAATCGATCCATTGTGAGCAGTCGGCCCGAGAGTTTGGTACAACAGCGTTGATTTTGGGAAATTCTGTGGAAAATGGGAGGTTTTTAGTTAATTTTCGGTTTCCACACCGTGCGACACTTAACAAAACTTGTGGACGCTTCATATGTCGTAATATGCATTGTGATTGGGTGTATTTACAATCTTGAGAACCTGTGAGCTTCGATTCTTGTCGCTTTTGTAAGTATGGCATTGTGCGCAATTTGCCGCTTCTGTTCATGCGTGCTTGTACGTAGTTGTGTAACGTCTTCGACACTAGTGTGGTGTAGCTATGTTACGCCCAGTTTCCGTATTCGTCCAGAATCCGTATATACGGATTCTGGACGCTGCACTGTCCAAAATCCGTTTTTACGGATTCTGGACGCCACGCCGTCCAGAATCCGTATTGGAGGAAGGCGCAGGCCTGTATACGTTTTCTGGACGTCCAGAAAACGTATTCGAGTGAATGCGTGCGGGGCTTACTCCAGCCTGAGCAGGAGGTGAAGTATACGGTGGAGTGTTCACCCCACTTACAGTTTGCACTCGGTCGACGTCGCGCCTGGCGGGTCTCAGCTGAGGCTTAGCGCGCTGAAGTCGGTCACCGGTCGCGTTAAGCCTAAGCTTCGACCCGCCAGACTGCGACGCCGACTGACTCTTGTGATCCGTTTCTGGGCGCAGGGCGAGCCTAAGCATAGCCTGATTTCAAAGGGAAAATCGAACTTGCAAAAAATTGCTCGGTTATGTAACTTAAAGGCTAATATTTTTCGGCGCTTTTAATTTTATTCTAGAGCGCTTATAGAAGTGAAAACGCGCTTTTGATTTTGATTATGCAACTTTTGAGTGCGAATATATAGTTTCCACTTATAAAGCGCATTTAAAAATACGAATCCGCTTTTCATTCTGAACAAACCGCTTTCAACCGCATGTTCGCCGAAAATGTACTTACCGGTTTTAAAATGGAGATAGCGCTTTTGACGGCATTGGTTGGCCTGAGCCTCATATGACTAAGCGTACTACATACATATGAGGAGATCGTAGACCTGAGCCAAGGCTAAGCACACTAGGCGGAGATCCTAGACGGAGATCGCAGGCCTGAGCAGGAGGAGATCGTAGACCTGAGCCTAGGCTAAGCATACTAGACGGAGATCGTAGGCCTGAGCAGGAGGAGATCGTAAACCTGAGCCTAGGCTAAGCATACTAGACGGAGATCGTAGGCCTGAGCAGGAG
>JASAMZ010013001.1:0-13782 GCA_030248115.1 Linhomoeus sp. GSCO2_2 | reverse complement strand
TATGTAGCATTTCTACTTTCGCTACATTACGTATTGCTCATGTACCTTATTTCCAGAAAAAAAAGCAAAGGAATGCCTTTTCATAAAAGGGACACACAATACGGAGGGGGGGGGGGGGGGGGCGGGGCTAACTCCTTAAGTCTGTCCAGAGATAATCTAGACTGGAGGTTTTTCGGCTCGCTCCGTGGCCATGTTCAAGACAGATGGTCAAGTAGGGCATCATTCGCTAGCGGCTGAGGAGTGGTTGTCCGGAATAGCTATCGCACTGAAAACACGCAACACGCACAGAAACGGCGCTCCTCGTAAAAAATAGACTTTTTCGAACGGCCGCCGATCTGGTTCGCTCCAACTGACAATTGTAGAGGGACATGTCCTTAGTATGTGTGCAAAGTTTCACTTTTCTAGCTGTACGCAGCTAAAAGTTGTAGCCATTCTTCCGAGCACTAGAGGCCTTGGTTTCATGCCAGTTTGGCGAAACGTATCGGTCCTCTATACGGCTATGCTCAAATGGCACACCAGCTGGCTTCTGATACTAATTCCACCTGCGGAATCGTCTTCAATGTGCTGTTCACCACCAAGCACAACCAGGCCTTCAAGCGGCTGACGGCAGCTATTCACCCACCGGGCTCTGAAGAAGTTGGCTGCAGCCATACGTGTAAGTGCCCACTGGCCGGGGGGGGGGGGGTAGAGGGTGGGGGGAGGAGGGGTATAGGATCCCTCATGGGGGGTATGAGACCCTCGAAGGGTGTGCCCCCCCCCCCCCCCCAGTTGCACGTATGGCTGCAGCATTGTCCAGGGGTACGGTTGCATCTGCACAATCATACGTGTAAGCGCCAACTGGCCAGGGGAGGGTCGGGGTGGGGGGGGGGGGGGTATAGGACCCATCAGGGGGGGGGATGGGTCTGAGGCCCCTGGAGGGGGGGGGGGGGGGGGGGGCAATTAACCAAAAACTTTTGCCAAAAATACAAAAATATGCGAAATTTTTTCGGAAATGCACCAAAAAGTGCCAAAAATTGCTTAATTTTGGTCAAAAACGTTCAAAATATTGGGCCGCAGGCGAATATTTTGTATTTTCTTAAGAGCGCCGCAGGCAAAATCATTGACATTTTTGCGCCACATTTTTAAAATTTTAGTGAGAGGTCTTTTGGGGGAAGCGGGAGGGGGATACCTGGGGGGGGGTATGATGGGGGGTACACTTTTGGCTAGGGAGGGGGGGGGGGGGCTCACCCACCTCCATACCCCCCCCCCCCACCCCCCCCCCCCCCCGTTACCCGTATGTGCACAATGTGTCCTTGCTGGTGTGCTACAGTGCCAAGAGAGGTCTTGACTAAACCTAAACGTTTTACATCTGCGGTTTGACTTTGTTCGTGATGTCAGTGTTTGGTTCACACGTAGACTGTCCGTTTCAGCGCACGTCGACTGGCCATTTCTCTGTGATCTCAACAGGAATTTTTTAAAATGGAATGACGCAACAAGCATACATACAGTATGCAGTTGCACACTGCGACACCTTTGAGGCATTAGCAAATTATCGTCGGTTCGACTCTCGTCAATAAAGAGCTTTAATACATAGCTATTGTTCAGTGTTTGTGCTGTGATACCTTCGGCCCTCATGGCAAAGCGCAAGCAAAGGACACTGGGCAAAGGGTAATATCATATGGCTGCAGTTTGAAACAACCCTTTAACTACTGGAGTACTGAAGAGGGTACGCGTTATGTGAGCGCGTAAGAAGCCGCGGACGATTTTTTCGCCCGGCCTCAGCCGGGCGAACCCCTACGAGAGCTTTGCGTCCGTGCGTGCGTGCGTCCGTCCGTCCGTCCGTTACGCTCTCAGATCTCGGTGTTGGAAAGTCGTAGGAAGGAGATCTTGGGCTTTATGGATAGGTCTCGACTCACTGGTAATGTTGCTAAGAGACTTCGAAATTCAAAAGTTTGAATTGCGCGCGCTACAGTAACCCGAAGGTCTAAAAGGAAAACGGCTCTAACTCGCTCGTCTTACGTCGTAGAGCGGCGTGCGATAGCTCAACTAAAAGGTCTCGACGTGCTCTTTCGTTTGGCATTACAAATTTTCTTAATTACGCAAACACGCAACACGAAAAGCGACATTCTCGCGTTTTTAACGCAAAAATCGCTCTAACTCGCTCAGCGTGCGTCGTACGGAGAATATCTTGGGTTGGTTGGATAGCTCTCGACTCACTGATCATTTGTTCTTCTATTGGTCGAAACTCAAAAGTTTGAATTTCGGGAGCTACAGTAACCCAAAGGTTTAAAACGCAAAACTTATCTAACTCGCTCGTCTTCCGTCATAGAGAGACGATCTTGAGTTCATTGAATAGGTTTCGGCACACTGATAATTCCGTTAAGAGAAGTCGAAATTCAAAAGTTTGAATTGCGCGCGCTACAGTAACCCGAAGGTTCAAACTGAAAACGGCTATTACTCGCTCGTCTTACGTCGTAAAGCGGCGTGCGATAGCTCAACTAAAAGGTCTCGACGTGCTCTTTCACTTGGCGTAAAAATTTTGTTAATTACGCAAACACGCACCACGAAAAGCGACATTCTTGCGTTTTTCGCCGCGCCTCAGCGCGGCGAGGTGTATATATACGGATGACAATGTCTGTCTGTCTGTCTGTGTGTGTGTGTGTGTGTGTGTGTCCGTCCGTGGCACCGAAGTAAGATATGTGGCATATGTGGTCAAGTAGAGTCGAGGTCGCTGAGTACGGATCCGATGTCCGTTTGTGTTGCTAATTTCGCATTTTCGAGATATTCGCAATTAAAATTCCAAAATGTCGAAAATCGACTTTTTCGCCTGATGAGCTAGAATTGAAATTTCTTCAGAAATGGAAAGGGCGTAGACAGAGGATAATTTGTAACACAAAAGAAATTTTTGTAAATGTGGAATTTAATAGAAATACGCGATTATTTGTCAAAATTACACAAATTGACAAAAATAGAACGTCATTTATTGACGAATTTGAATGCAGAAATAGTAAGGCCGTATGTCAATAAGAATTTGTGACATAGTTTTACAGTTGTCGTAAATTGCCATTTCGAGATATTTAGAATTAAAATGAAAAAAATGTCAAAATCGACATTTTCGTTTGATGGGCTAGCGGCGAAATTTCTTCGGAAATGGAAAGGGCATAGACAGCGGATAATTTGTAACACAACAGAAATTTTTTGCAAGTGTGGAATTTAGTAGAAATACGCGATTATTTGTCAAAAACTCTCCAAATTAACAAAAATATAGCGTCATTTATTGACGAATGTGAATGCAGAAATGGTAAGGTCGTAAGTCAATAAGAATTTGAGACATAGCTTTACAGTTTTAATAAATTGCAATTTCGAGATATTTAGAATTAAATTTACAAAGATGTCAGAATCGACATTTTCGTCTGATGGGCTAGCAGCGAAATTTCTTCAGAAATGGCAAGCGCAGAGACTGCGGATAATTAGTGGCATACAAGAAATTTTTGCGAGTACAGGAATGATCAAATCTTGACAGAAATGTCAAGATGTTATAAATCGCCAAAGCTTTGGTTTTCCATGAATGTTAACGTAGAAGTCGCACGCCAAGGGGAATTCCTGATGAAGAACGACCGGACCACACTGTTGGCAAGTTTTTTCGCCGCGCCTCAGCGCGGCGAGGTGTATATATACGGATGACAATGTGTGTCTGTGTGTGTGTGTGTGTGTCCGTGGCACCGAAGTAAAACATGTGACATATGTGGTCAAGTAGAGTCAAGGTCGCTGAGTACGGATCCAATGTCCGTTTCTGTTGCTAATTTCGCATTTTCGAGATATTCACAATTAAAATCCAAAAATGTCGAAAATCGACTTTTTCACCTGATGAGCTAGACGCAAAATTTCTTCAGAAATGGAAAGAGCACGGACCGCTGATAATTTGTAACACAAAAGAAAATTTTTGTCAATGTGGAATTTGATAGAAATACACAATTGTTTGCCGAAATTTCATAAATTGACAAAAATAGAACGTCATTTATTGACGAATGTGAATGCAGAATCTGAAAGGTCGTAAGCCAATAAGAATTTGTGATATAGTTTTTCAGTTTTGAAACATTGCAATTTGGAGATATTTACAATTAAAATATGAAAATGTCGAAAATCGACTTTTTCGCCTGATGAGCCAGCGGCGAAATTTCTTCTGAAATGGAAAGAGCATAGGCCGTGGACAATTCGTAACACAAAAGAATTTTTTTCAAATGTGGAATTTCATAGAAATATGCAATTGTTTGTCGAAATCTCATAAATTGGCAAAAATAGAACGTCATTTATTGACGAATGTGAATGCAGAAACTGAAAGGTCGTAAGCCAATAAGAATTTGTGACATAGTTTTTCAGTTTTGAAATATTGCGATTTAGAGATATTTACAATTAAAATATAAAAATGTCGAAAATCGACTTTATCGCCTGATGGACTAGCGGCGAAATTTCTTCAGAAATGGAAAGAGCATAGACCGCGGATAATTTGTAACACAAACAAAATTATTTGCAATTGTGGAATTTTATAGAAATGCGGCACAATTTGGCAAAATTCTACAAACAGTTGGCAAGTTTTTTTGTTCGATGTGGTGTATTCCCACAGGTATAAAACTTCAGATGAACGGCGTCGTATCATGCCGATACCATATAGCGAACGCGGCGATATCACTGAGCTTTAGATCAGTTGTACAGACAACCGTATCGTGGTAATGGTTGCACTTGAATTGTGGTACGCGTGTTCAAGATACCTTCTCTAGATACGGCTAATTATACGAATGAAACTCACTATACTGTTACCAAGATTTGACAGACACAAAGTATAGGTTGAACTTTTTACACACACAGCTTGTTTGTTGGATGTGACGGTTTCACACGGTAGGAAACATCAGATAAACGGCGTCGTATCATGCCGATAACATATAGCGAACGCGGCGATATCACTGAGCTTTAGATCAGCTGTACAGACAACCGTATCGTGGGGATAGCTGCACTTGCTATTAAGGTACACGTTCTCAAGCACTTTCTCCAGATGCGGCTAACGATGCGCACAAAGTTCACTATACTGCTCACCAAAATTTGACAGACACAAAGTATAGGTTGAACTTTTTACACACACAGCTTGTTTAGCATAGAAATCGCTCAAACTCGCTCAGCGTGCGTCGTAGAGAGACGGTCTTGAGTTGCTGGATAGCTCTTGACTCACTGATCATTTGTTCTTCTATTGGTAGAAACTCATAAGTTTGATTATCGCGATCTACAGTAACCCAAAGGTTCAAACAGCAAATCGGCCCTAACTCGCTCGTCTTACGTTGTAAAGCGGCATTCGTTCGACCGTTTGAAAGCTTACGTTGAGGCAGTTGTTGAACACTCATTCCTAAAGAAATACTTTTGTTTTTTAAACCCTTGTCTTACGAACAACTTTGTCTGCTAAAAAAATTAATCCCGGGCGATCCCAATGTTGCCCTGCAACAACTGCTCAGAAGTGCGTGTGTCTTGCTCAAAAAACAATCCCGGGCGATCCAAATGTTGCCTTGCAACAACCGCTCAGAAATGCGTGTCTTGATCAAAAAATTAATCCCGGGCGATCCCAATGTTGCCCTGCAAGAACCCCTCAGAAAGGAGCGTGTCAGAAGTAGCGCATGAATAGTGGACTCCGGGCGGGCGCGCGTCATATCGGAAAGGCTTCGAAATACTTTACAAAAGTATCCACTCTTTCACTCTTCCACTTTAAAATACTCACAAACCACTCTGTATTAATAAAACAACTCAACTTTTTTAAAACAGCTTGTTTCGCCCGCCCTCAGGCGGGCGAGACTATACGAGAGCTCGGCGTGCGTGCGTGCGTACGTACGTACGTGCGTGCGTAACGCTCTCGGATCTCGGCGTTGGAAAGTCGCAGAGCGGAGATCTTGGGCTCTACGGATAGGTCTCGACTCACTGACCATTCCGCTAAGAGGTTTCGAAATTCAAAAGTTTGAATTGCGCGCGCTACAGTAATCCGAATGTCAAAACGCAAAACGGCCCTAGCTCGCTCGTGTTACGTCGTAGAGCGGCAATCGACACGTCAGGTGAAAGCTCTCGACGTGCTCTTTCATGCGGCTGCAACAAGTCTTTCAATTACGCAAACACGCACAGCGGAAAACGCCATTTTCGGCATTTTGACGCTAAAATCGCTCTAACGCGCTCAACTTGCGTCCTAGAGAGACGATCTCGAGCTTTTTGGATAGCTCCCGACTAACTGATCATTTGTTCTCCCATTGGTCGCAACTCAAAAGTTTGAATTTCGCGAGTTACAGTAACTCGAAGGTGCAAAAGCACAAAACGGCTCTAACTCGCTCGTCTTACGTCGTAGAGTGGCAAGCGATACGTCAGGTGAAAGCTCTCGACGTTTCCTTTCATGCGACTGCAAAAGTTTTTTCAATTACGCAAACACGCACAGCGGAAAACGCCATTTTCGGCATTTTGACGCTAAAATCGCTCTAACGCGCTCAACTTGCGTCCTAGAGAGACGATATGGAGCTTTTTGGATAGCTCCCGACTAACTGATCATTTTGTTCTCCCATTGGTCGCAACTCAAAAGTTTGAATTTCGCGAGTTACAGTAACTCGAAGGTGCAAAAGCACAAAACGGCTCTAACTCGCTCGTCTTACGTCGTAGAGTGGCAAGCGATACGTCAGGTGAAAGCTCTCGACGTTTTCTTTCATGCGACTGCAAAAGTTTTTTCAATTACGCAAACACGCACCGCGTGAAACGCCATTCTCGGCATTTTAACGCTGAAGTCGCTCTAACGCGCTCAACTTGCGTCGTAGAGAAACGATCTCGAGCTTTTTGGATAGCTCCCGACTCACTGATCACTTGCTCTTCCATTGGTCGAAACTCAAAAGTTTGAATTTCGCGAGTTACAGCAACTCGAAGGTGCAAAAGCACAAAACGGCTCTAACTCGTTCGTCTTACGTCATAGAGTGGCAATCGACGCGTCAGGTGAAAGCTCTCGGCGTGCACTTTCACGCGGCAGCAATAAATTTTTCAATAACGCAAGGACGCACTGCAGAAAACGCCATTCTCAATATTTTAACGCTAAGATACATAGCTGTTTGCTACATGCAGAAGTGCGACACGGTTTGATGGCTCGTAGTGCGTTGTTTTGTGCTCAGTCAATTGTTTGCCAAAACTTTGCAAGTTTTTGTCACTTTTTTAAAAACGTTGCTTGAAAGAGGGATGCTCTGGCTCTAAAAGCCAAATCGCGGGCGAAATCAATATTGCTATGCAATACCCTCTTGCGAAGCGGGGGCTCATGAAGCGGAGCATGCGGGCGATAAACTCTCTCACTCTCTGCAGAAAGAACGCAACTCTTTACAAAGTCAGTCAGAATACAAACTCAACTTTTTAATACCGGAGCTTGTATGTGTATTCGCTACACTCGGTCTCAGTGCTTCACGATTCTATTCCCCCACAAGCGTAGCAAACTTGCCATTATAATCGCATTAGAGTCCCAATCGCCCTTTTCATTTTCTTCTCTGCCTTCTTTATTTGTATTTCTCAACTTTCTAATTGAATGGCGGCGCGCAGTCCAGATGCTCTTTGTAAGTTGCGTTGACTCGGCATTCGACGCTGCAGATTCCCTTGTTGGGTTTCACCCCTATGTATGGATGGATGTGGTTTTGTGTCTGCAGTAGGTTGGTTCACAATGCGCCAATCGGCCATGGTGGGGGGGGGGGGGCGGGGGTATGCTCACACGTGTAAGCGCCAAGCGGCCGGCCAGGAGGAGGGGGGTATGGAACCCCACACGGGGGGGGGGGGGTGGCGGTGGGGGGTGGGGGGTGGTCTAGGACCACTGCAGGGCTGGGGGGGGGGGGGGGTTAAACCACCTAAAAATTTTGTCAAAAAAGGACCAGAATCTGAAAGTTTTGCGAAAATAGGCTAAAATGTAAAAAGTCGCTTAAGTTTGGTCAAAAATGTCTACAATATAGCGCTGCAAGCGAGAATTTTGCTTTTTTCAAGCGTCGCAGCCGAAATTCTCGCAATTTTAAGCGCCGCAGGCAAAAGAGAGAGAGGGGGGGGGGATATGTAGTTAGGGGGTGCACTTGTTCTACTTTGCTGTGCATTGTTCTACTATTGTTCCAAGGGTTAATGTCTAACGTTTTACTACTCTCAGCCCGTGTAACGTGCTTGCTTCATGCTCCGTTTTACGTCCATAAACACTCTTCTTGATGCGCGAATTTTCCGCTTCGCAAATCATGTACTGTACTCATATAAGAGTTGTAAGTTGCAAGTCGCTAAGTTTCTTATACACTAAGCATCATGGGGTGTCTGTCTGCTCAACGTCTCGCCGGACACCTTTTGCCATAACCAGGGTGGCCAGTAGAACCAGGCTAGTTTCAGTTTCACAATCAATTAATTTAATCTGAAACTGAATTGAAACTGGCGTGGGTGCCATAACTGAAACTGAACTGCATTCAACTCGCGGCTAAGTCTTAGTGATAGGATGCTGAAATTTTACCCAATCTCAAGACGTGGCATAACTGGTACTAAACCTGAAACTGAAACTCAGTCAACATCGCACCATAATTCTTAATGAACATGCAAATTCGACGACCGGTTGTGCAGAACAGTGGCAGTCGGCCGCACCCACAATGGAGTACATATGATTGTGAAACACTATTGATATCTCAACTGCGCCTCTATCTATTGTGGGGTGTTGAGTTTGTTGGGTAATTGTAATTTTGTTACTCATTCATGTGACTTGGACACTGTAGGTCTTGACGTTTGGCAGAATTGCATAGGTTAGTTCAATATATAGGTAGAACAACTGCACGCTGAAGTAGAACAACTGCACAGCACGGTAGACCAACTGCACAAAAGGGTAGAACAACTGCACAGAAAGTAGAATAACTGCGCGCTTGGGCGAGTAGAGCAATTTAGGCAAAATCGGAAGGGGTTCCTGGGTGGTATGGGGAGAGTCACACATCCGGCTTGAAGGGAGGCTTACCCACCGCCACCACCAGATACCCCCAGTACCAGTACCCCCCCCCCCCCCCCCCCCCGGATACACGTATGGACATTGGATACACTACTTCTCAGGAAGGGGGTGAGGGGAGGGGGTACATTTGGGGGGGGGGGGGCACACCTCCATCTTGGGGGGGGGGGGGGGGCTTGCATGCCCATATACGCCCCATACTCCCCTCTCCCTCCCCCCTATCCCCCCCCCCCCCCCAAGTCACACGTATGACCGAGCCCAACGGCTACACCTCCCAGGCACTCGATGACAGGACGGTATCCCTTGTCCTGGCAGAAGTGATGGGTGCATCGGCACACAGCCAAGTTGCCACAGTCCATTGCGTGGTTCATGGGTACGCATTGGTAGCTTGGTGGCTCCTATGAAGAAAAGAGCGTGAGATTTGCGCCATATAGTATGATGAGTTCTCTCTTTCTCCGCTATATGACTAATCTTCCATCTAAAACTTCAACCTTGCTCGTGATGTTCAAAGCACAATATCAGGCAACTATAATAAGGAGAGCAAGGCTTACTCAGGAGAAACATGTTTGTGTCAGTTTTGACAGTCTAGAGCAGGAATTGACTCGCCCGGTGTTCTAATTGAGTAAATTACAGTATCAAACACGCGCCGTACAGAACCGGAAGACTTCGGCATTTCGCTTTCTCTCGCTCCGACATCCGCCTCCACGCAGAGATGGAGACTATGACCAGTACGAAGACGACGACGTGGAGCTTCATCTTGCTCGATTCGTTTTTTTTTGGTTTTTTGGCTTCGCTTTTTTGTGTCGCAATCCTGTGTGACCATGGGCGCACAGCGAGGAATTTTAAGCTTTTCCCATCTCTCACATGGGGGATATTGGAGGATTATTAAGTACAGCGAAGATAGAACTTGAATCTAATTAAGATTCCCTCAACCTTAGCCCTGATTGGAAAAACGACATATGGTATCACCATTCAAATCAGAATATCCTCACATTTGTTTCGACTTACCGCATAGATGGGCTTACTGTTACATAGGTAAGCGTAAATCCAATACCTTTCACTTTAGTCCAGCCGAAAGTAGGAACTGTAGGTTTCAATCTGAGCGCAGATGGTCGACTGGCTTTACACAATGCGTTCCTACTATATGAAAGTGGTATCGTTTGGAAACGATGCTGATTATCAAGCAAGTGCATTGATTATGTACATATTTCTGTGTCGGCGGGTCTCTGTTCTCTGCCCTGCAAACTCTATTTCCGCCCACCTTTGTCGGTTGCCGATCCCGACCTGATAAAATATTCGAATATTCTTTTGTTCTACCCGCGGACTCCATAAATTTTCGATTGCATCAGACGGCGCCATTTCTTCTTGTCTCCTTACCATACTGAAGAGCGTCGCAGGGACCGAATCAGCGATAGCTTGCAAGCATTTTCGACAATTAACACACTTGCACAAAGTTCTGACTCCAAGTTGCCCCAATTGCGTGCCACAGTGACTGGCGAGTGACTGCCATATGCCGCAAATGGCACCCCATAAAACGTAGCCATGATTGTATTTACGCAAATCGAAGAGAGGTGTGTAACTTATTCTGCGAGTTTTTTTTGCTTAAAATGCCTAGTGACGATTGGAGATTTCGCCGATAGGCGTTTTTTATAACCAGCAATATTGTAATTTGTTGGCATGCTTGCCACTATGTTTAATAGATGCGCTGCCCTGCGAGCATACATTGTTGCTCGACATTGACAGCAGTGAAATCCAAGAGTTGACTGCTCGGCATAACTGCAGTAGTAAAATCAGACTTATTTTGAAGAGTAGTGTACCATAGTACTTGGACAACAAGCAACAAGCTGTTTTAAAAAAGTTGAGTTGTTTTATTAATACAGAGTGGTTTGTGAGTATTTTAAAGTGGAAGAGTGAAGAAGTGGATACTTTTGTTAAGGATTTCGAAGCCTTTCCGATATGACGCGCGCCCGCCCGGAGTCCACTATTCATGCGCTACTTCTGACACGCTCCTTTCTGAGGGGTTCTTGCAGGGCAACATTGGGATCGCCCGGGATTAATTTTTTGAGCAAGGCACACGCATTTCTGAGCGGTTGTTGCAAGGCAACATTGGGATCGCCCGGGATTAATTTTTTTTGCAGACAAAGTTGTTCGTACGACAAGAGTTAAAAAAACAAAGGTATTTCTTTAGGAATGACCGCTCAACAACTGCCTCAACGTAAGCGTTCAAACGGTCGACTAATGCCGCTCTACAACGTACGACAAGCGAGTTAGGGCCGATTTGCTGTTTGAACCTTTGAGTTACTGTAGCTCGCGAAATTCAAAGTTTTGAATCTCGACTTCTCTTAAAGGAATGAGCAGTGTGCCGAAACCTATTCAACGTGCTCAAGATCGTCTCTCTACGACGAAAGACGAGCGAGTTAGAGAAGTTTTGCGTTTTGAACCGTTGGGTTACTGTAGCTCGCGATATTCAAACCTTTGAGTTTCGACCAATCGAAGAACAAATGATCAGTGAGTCGAGAGCTGTCCGACAAACTCAAGATCGTCTCTCTACAACGCACGCTGAGCGAGGTAGAGCGATTTCTGTGTTAAAAACGCGAGAATGTCGCTTTTCGTGTTGCGTGTTTGCGTAATTAACAAATTTTTTACGTCAAGTGAAAGAGTACGTTGAGACCTTTTAGTTGACCTATCGCACGCCGCTCTACGACGTAAGACGAGCGTGTTACAGCCGTTTTGCGTTTTGGACCTTCAAGTTACTGTAGCGCGCGCAATTCAAACTTTTGAATTTCGACTTCTTTTAACGGAATTGTTAGTGTGCTGAAACCTATTCAGCGAACTCAAGATCGTCTCTCTATAACGAAAGACGAGCGAGTTAGATAAGTTTCGCGTTTTAAACCTTTGGGTTACTGTAGCTAACGAAATTCAAACTTTTGAGTTTCGAACAATAGAAGAACAAATGATCAGTGAGTCGAGAGCTATCCAACCAACCCAAGATCGTCTCCCTACGACGCACGCTGAGCGAGTTAGAACGATTTCTGCGTTAAAAACGCGAGAATGTCGCTTTTCGTGGTGCGTGTTTGCGTAATTAAGAAAACTTTTAATGCCAAACGAAAGAGCACGTCGAGACCTTTTAGTTGACCTATCGCGCGCCGCTCTACGACGTAAGACGAGCGAGTTACAGCCGTTTTCCGTTTTGACCTTCGGGTTACTGTAGCGCGCGCAATTCAAACTTTCGAATTTCGAAGTCTTTTAGCGACATTACCAGTGAGTCGAGAGCTTTCCGTAGAGCCCAAGATCTCCTTCCTACGACTTTCCAACACCGAGATCTGAGAGCGTAACGAACGAACGAACGAACGCACGCACGCACGATAAGCTCTCGTAGGGGTTCGCCCGGCTGAGGCCGGGCGAAAAAACGCGGAAATTCGAACTGAAAGTGCCTACATAACCTTCCGATGCACAGGCGGGTCTGTCAGACCTACCGATTGTAAGATGTTCATCGAAAAAAAATCGAGAAAAAAAGATGAACATCAAAATTCGCAAAAAATTTTGAAAGCATAAATGTTCATCTTATTGCGGGGTCCAGTTAAATGTTCATCTTTCTCTTCTAGATTTGGCCTGCTGTATCATTGTATGATGTGCATCTTCGCGACTCACAAGCTGAATGGAACTACGAAGCAGCAAGTGGAAATAAACAAAATGGGAATTCATCAGCAAAATGGCAAAAAGGTTCACAGGTCATGAAAAACAAGTCATATCACTGTGACCACAAATGGTGAAATACAGGAATGAATGAAAAATGTGTCAAAGGAATGGGATCACATTACAGATATTTGGAGATGGTATTGGCTGTGGTGGAAGAGTTTGATGCAGCTCAAGTTGTTGTCTCCTTGAGGACTGGTGAAGGAAAATTCACCAAATGCAATAGTGCTGTCTTAATATGGCAAATGAAAAACCCAAATATCTTCTGCTGTGATAAATCAATTTGAACAAACTTGCACACAATGGAGTCAACACCTGTCCATGATATGTACTGCTTTTGTACAGCTGCTTGTCATAGTACCACAAAGTTTAGCATAAAAAATTGACATTCTATGCAAATCGAATTTTCATCCTTCCTCAATTTTGCATGATTTTTGGGTATGCTGAACTAGAAGAATCATAAGCATCCTAGTATTTGTCCCAGGTTGCTATGGCCAGCCTAGTTCAGGTTACACAATGTCAAAGAAGCCAAAGAAATGAAATAGTGCCTGCTGGAGGAGCTGCAGTCTCCACAAGAATATGACCATCTTTGAGAAAGGTGATCATCAGACTTGCTGAACCACTGTTGGGGATGCATTCCACACTGGCTTAGCAGACATAGGCTCCTGGTGGAGCTTGAGATACAGCTTGATGGGCACCGAAATGTAGCTGAGATCGGAGAGAGAATGTGATGCAGATGGGCATGTAGGTGAAAGAAGGATAAGCAAGACTCCGAAATGAATTAAGAAATTGAGATCATTTGGGCAAGTTTTTCAGTTAGATGTGATGCTTCCAATGATGTAGAAAACTTCAAATGAATGGCATTTCATTGTTTTAGTACCTATGGCATTCTACAGATATGGAGATTGATGTGCATTAAGTTCACTACACTGTTCGCCAAAGGTTGACAGACACAATGAGTATACGAAAAGCTTGTTCATGATTCCAACTGCTGATGATGCTCATCTTTTTCAAAGATGGTCATACTTTAGTGACTGCCAGCTCTGCCTCCTCCAACAGTCAGCAAACCCCCCCCCCCCCAAAGCAATACGTAACTGAACGAAGTACAG